>CAEGAE010022799.1:0-46527 GCA_903067095.1 Girardinus metallicus | reverse complement strand
AAGTTTCCAATTGAAACAAAGAAATCCCTGTTCTTTATGTAAGATTCAAACCAGTTGAGCACTGGACCGGAGAGTCCGACCCAACTCTCCAGTCGATTCAGTAAGATGTCATGGTCAACAGTGTCAAAAGCTGCACTGAGGTCCAACAGAACCAGCACTGTGGTTCTCCCACAGTCCGTATTTATATGGATATCATTGAACACTTTTGCAAGGCAAGTCTCCGTGCGGTGAGCATGAAAACCAGACTGGAAGGAGTCAAAGCCGTTGGTTATCATTAGGAAGTTATTTAATTGTTTAAAAACAGGTTTTTCAATAACTTTGCTGATGAATGGGAGGTCAGAGGTCGGCCTGTAATTCTGCAGTAGTAATTTGTCTGGATTGTTCTTGTTTATCAGTAGTTTGATAACTGCTGTTGTCAACGCTTGTGGGAAAACTCCTGATGAGAGCGATGAGTTTACTATTTGAATCAGATCATTAGCAACGACAGGCAGGACTTTCTTAAAGAAATGTGTGGGTCGGACATCCAGACAGCAGGAAACTGAGCTTAATTGACTTATAATTTCTTCTAGGGTTTTATAATTAAGTAGTTGAAATTGTTTTAGCAAGGATGTTGGAGCAAGGATCCCTCTACATAGGAACATAGGAACTCCTGCAATTTTTTTTCTTTTTTTTTACTTTAACTTCACCTCAAAAAATAATGCCACATGTAAATAAATATGTTTATTTCCTTGGACATTTTTGCAGTGACAGACACAGTACGTATTGAGCATGTTGATCCACCACTTCTGCTGCCAACAATCATATAAAATTAACAAAACATTATTAGAAAAAGGGTTGCTGGTACAGTCTCTGGTTATTGCCTTCCTGAGCTCGTCTTGCTGCTGACGTCCAACATGGCGTGCAGCTCACCAGGCTCGTATCCCAGCAGGCCCTGCAGGTTGCACACAAAGCGGTAGACGTAGCGCTTGCCAGCTGTCTTGCGGATGATGTTCTTGTCGTAGTAGTAGCGCAGGCCCCGACTGAGTTTCTCATAATTCATTTTGGGTTTGTTTTTCCTCTTTCCCCATAGCAGAGCTACCTGGGAAATAAATACTCATCAGAGAGCATCCACAATGTGACAAACACAATCTGTGTTCTTTATGTATCTGTACAAGAAAGATGCAGTTAGACTGCTTTTTTTTTTCATTTGTTTTAACATTTTTTAACTTGTGACTGTTTTAGATCATGGTTTGGTCACCTCAACAATGTGTGTGGTTCAGTGTAGTGAAGTTTTGTAGTGGCAGGTTGGTGGTGAGAATCTAATGAAAAAGTCTTGTTGCTCAGCAGAAGAAAGGATACTAAGAGACCAACAGCAGGAGAGATTTTAGCTCCTTTCACCAAAACACTTCAAGGAACCTTTCAGCACCTCGTCTGCTTGTGTTCTGGCTAAGATCCGACGGGTCAGCCCTCTCCTCTTGACCTCACCAAGCAAGGTCAAGAGTGTAAAGGTCAACTGACTTGAAACTAGCAGAAGCTAGCTTGCCTCTAGAAAAGTCAGACTAACACCAGCTAACTTATGGAAAGCACAAACAAAACTCAGAATCCAATGAGAAAAGTTGAAAGGAAAGACATATTTTAGTTTTAGAATTAGATCTAGAATGAATTAGAAGCACTTGGTCAATTTAGCATCACTAAACTCACTTCACCCTCCATTGTTTCTGAAAAAGACCGGCATGAGACGCAGACCTGCTCATTTCCGAATCTCCACCTGTTTGCTATGGACGGCCAGAGGAACCTCCAACAGCAGGTTTACAACATGAATGTTTTGTGAAAGAGGCTATTGACTACTCATAGCTACTCAGTAGAATCCCACCTAAAGAAATATCTCAACTATCACTGTTGAGTTCATTGCTCTCTGTATCTATATGAAGCTGTTCAGTCCCTCTGATAGGAGTCTCTGTTTTACATTAAATCAAGTCACCTTGCTGTTACTGATCAGCAGAGATAGTTTAGATGAATCTACAGGACAATCATCAGATTTTTACCTCATCAGGGTCAGTCAGTTTGAATTCCCACTCATCTCCAGTCCAGCTGATGCAGGACTGACAGCTGCGATCTGTTAGGAGCTCCAGCAGAAACTGCCACAGCTGGATTGGTCCACTACCTGTGGGAGGAAGGCTCAGCTGATCAATGCATGAACTTGGAAAGACAAAATAAATGTCTCTGTTCCCACAGCTGTACTAACCAGTGTAACCAGCTAAAATGGCTGCTGGTATCACAGCTTTGCCCACATGTGTTTTGCTGCCTACATAGTCTTTGAAGCTCCCGTGTTTCTGCTGCAGCATGAAGGCATCATGAGACACTCTGTCGTCCAGAGGCTGTAAATCCGTGAGTGGAGCAGTCAAAGCCAGTGGGCTGACGATGGGGGGCCGTCTGCTGGCAGCAGCCCTCTCCTCCAAGTGTGTTTCTGCAAGAGAGCAGGGATAGAAACACAAGATATGCTCAGAGTTCACTGTTTTATAAAGTATATGGGTTAAAATGATGCTATTTTTATTTAAAGAATTATGTAAAGTTATGTTAATGTGATATTTCTCTTCTCTAGCTGAGAAACTCCAGCTGAGGCACTTACCTGTTAAGCTGAGGGAGACGACCTTTGAGCTTTGTTCATTTTTCTCAGTTTGCAAGTTTTTCCACAAATTTTCAATTGGATTAATGTCTGAACTTTGACTGGGCCATTCTAACACATACATTTGCTTTGATCTGACATTTCACTCTAACTCTGGCTGTATGTTTAGGGTTGCTCTCCTGCTGAACCTGATCATCTAACAGGTTTTCTACCAGGACTGTTCTTTATTTAAAATGATGGATGTTGTGGCCATGATGTTCCCATCTGCGCTTTTGTACATGCAGTTGTTCACATCCCATGTGTACAACAACAAAGCCTTTTTGAGGTATTTGACATGACAAGTACAAGGTTTCTTATAAGCTTCTATTAGTGAATATGTAACATTATATTGTAATTGGCTGGGTCGGGAGTTTTACCTTTAAAGGTAACATTTAGAAAATGGATATACAAATACAAAGATTCACATAGTAGTTCAGAGTTATTGATAGATAAAACTTTGTGTGCTGTATTTGTAAGTTGTTACATTTAAAATTGTATTTTCACAGACAAATATTCAGAACATCCCTGTTTTAATATATCAATAACCAATATAGAGAGATGTTTATTTGAAAAAACAGTTTTCATCAAATGTTCTTACTTCATGACAAACTGAGTTGAGTGGTTTTTGTGTGAGAAGTGAGTTAGACTGCAGGGACAGATGCAATGGGAAGGAAGTGTGAACTAATTAAATTCCATTTTATTTTCATTACTTTTGTAGTTGTTAACTTGGAGGTTTTCAAAAGCCAAATCAGCAGCTAAAGGTTGTTAACTTTGTTTTTAAAGGCTTGCAAAAAAATCTTCTAATTTTCAATCTAGCACAAAAAAGGCAGATGCTAAGATTCGTGTACTGGAGGCTGGAAGGAGAATGTAAATAAAAGATGTCAGTCAGCATGAAGATTTTCTGCAGATGGTGAAGTAAATGTTAAGCTTGCATATGTTCTGCTTTGTGTTGAGATTTTATCACACAGTTCTCAGACATGCAACAGTAACAAAGTTCTCCTAGTTGAAAGTGAACAGTCTCTCACTGTAGAAAATGACGTAGCCCTTCTGTAATGACAACAGTGAGGGGGTTTTTATGAACGATGGTTTTTTTTACCTCTGTGTATTTCTGGTATCAGAAGAGCAGGACTGATGGATCCCTCTGCGTTCATCAGACTGTGACCTTCATGTGGGGCAGGAACTGGATCCAGATTGTAGAGGTCTGAGCTGTCAGCTGAATGATAATGAAGCGTCTCATTCCGTTTATCCTGGATGTAGTCTGAGTAGTTCTCTGAGGGGAAAAGATGCTGAACTGTCACGCCGGTCAGAGCTGTTGACAGCCAAAAGGAAAGAGAAATCTAGAGCTACCTGTGTGCTGAAGCTGGTAGGAACATGACGCTCTGCTGCTGCTTAATGAAGAGCTGAAGTTATGGTCGTTCTCTGGAGAAGTTATTTTAAAACAATAACAGATGCACTGTGATCCTCACAGCCTTCACAGCAACATCAGCAACTTTAAACTGATTTTTAAAAATGATTTAGAGTTTAATACAAAGAAATGATAAAATAAAATGTCTGGCACCAGCTCAATCCAACTTTCAACTGTGATTTGGAGAATATCTATCTGTCCGTCCGTCCGTCCATCCGTCCGTCTGTCTCTAACTAATAACTAGTCTAACTAATTTGTCCTTTGGGATTTCTCTGTATTTTACTGAATTCATTTTACTTTCTACCTTTACAAGTCCTCCAGAGTCTGCTGCTGAGAAGCATCCCCACAGCATAATGCTGCCACCACCATTGTTCCCAGTGGTGATGGTGTGTTTGTGGTAGTGTGCAGTGTTTCATGTCCACCAAACTTAGCATTTTGGCTGAAGGACAAAAGGCTCCATTTTGGTCTCATCAGACCAAAGAATTTTCTGGACCTTGGAGTTTCTATCTGGCTTCCTCATGGCTTCTCTCTCTCTGTGGTGGGACAACATGAGTTTTCAGTATTTAACTTAATTTCCTGAGACACAGAATTTTGGGTTTTCATTTTCTATAAGCCTTGATTATAACAGCAACTAGAAACATTTTCAAAATATTTCACTCTGTGTGTATGGAATCTTTGAACAGATGTGGAGTGCGGTTGGGTTGGGGGTGGGGGGGTCTGCTATATGTTATCGAAATGGTAGAATGGAAAACATCATCATCATGTGTTTGTTGTGACAAATCTTGTCATTTTAATGACAAGATCGCAGTTCTGTTATTGCAGTGGTACTCAGCAGAATCAGTCATTTATATTTGTATGAATATGCAGCCCAGCTGTTGATGAACAGCTGGGTGTGTTGAGTTGAGGACTGTTTACCCCTCCTCAGGGTCTCCAGGTGTTCCCACAGGATCTCTCCTGCAGTACAATCGGCCATCAGGCCCAGGAAGGCCTCCCTGTCCAGCCCACACAGCTGGCTGCCCTGCAGACCCCTCAGCTCTGAGCTGTGGAGGCCGAACTCAGCCTGGTACCAGTCCAACCAGTGGCTCACCTCCCATTCTGACCACAAGCTTGGATCTAGACATGTAGATACAAGAGGTACATAATTCAGAGGACTTAATACAAATCAATTTAAATAGAACAACCCAGAAATAAACCAAGTTGAGGTTGGAGAAAGTTTACCCTGTGGAAAGTGGTGGTTGATAATCTCCTGGGCAAAACCAGAGAAACTGGCCTGAACAGCCTGGCTCAGGACTTCCTTACTGGTTGGGGTGAGAGGAGGGACATCTATGGAGTCTAGCTCTAGGATACAAGTAGCATAAACAACCAGACAGGGTACCAGGCAGCTGAGTGTATCAGCCATTATACATTCATCCATCAATTCTCGTTAGTTAATTGCTAAAGAAAAAATATGAGACAAAAAAAAAGTTAATGCATTTCATCACACTGAGGAGTGTAAAAATATAACATCTGAATTAATGTTTGAATATGTAAACATCAGATGTTCAGGTGCAAATAAATGATCTATGGTCCATGGCTGGTGCAGAAAACCATGAAGCCATGAAGCCATTAAGCACAGTGATGGATGGAGAGATGATCAACATGACCATAAGAATAACGGCATATGTGAAGGTAAACGTTATAAATAAAGCCGCAACATTTCAAATCTGCTATCTGTGGTGACGATGCTGACAAAATGAGAAAAGAGTTAAAGATGATCAGGCCAGTGTTGCTTTGCTATCATGCTTTTAATGCAGAATTATTTCAGTTTTTTTGTTTTGCCTTTTGGGTAATTATGCAGCATTCAGACCGGGATGAAAGGAAACCTGTAAGCTTACATTTCTAATAAAATGCAGTGTCTGTAATGACTGCACCATTATTACAAAATAATATTTTCTTATCATAGTTGGGTGATTTAGAAATATGTGAAGAGTAAAACTGCGACTTTACTTATGTTAGACATTTCATTATAGCTACATCTGTTTGTTGAAGGTTGAACGAACCGCTGAATGCAAACAAACCACAAATTCCACTTTCCACTGTAAACATCAATGAACATATCCATTCTGTTTATTGATTCAGCAGTGGAACAAAATTGAACTGAATTTAAATAGCTATTAGTTAAGTGTGATGAGCTGTGATTCTTTAATTCCAAAGCCTGAAATTAATTAGAATTAAAAAAAAAAACACTCTAACATCTAGAGATATTTTTTGTTGACTGAGTCCCAATGTTAAAACACATAGAAATGGTGTAACAATTAAGGAACATTAGTGTGTAACAAGCAAACTCTAATTTAACAGTGTGAGTTACGTTAATTTCTTGATTTCGTTAACACAGGCTGAAAGAGCAGACTGATGCATTAAGCTTCTAATAAAATGATTTTTATTGTCAGTGTGTAAAACCGTCACACACACCTGGTCGACACTGCAAAACACTGCTGATGTTATGATATTAATCATCATTTAATATTTGCTGATGAACAATCTTGTAATGCACTACCCAGTCAAACTGGTAAAAATAATTCTGAAACAGTTTGGAAATATACCTGCATAGTTTAGTGTTATTTATTATTATGCTATGAATAAGTTGATATGAAGTGTTTATGATCCATAACCAGTCTGTGGCTCAACATTTTGTAGATTATCTTAAATGTATTATCCTATAGAAATGAAATGAAAGATATAAATCTTACCATAAGCATGGCAGTCCATCTCCATGGAGATCAGGTGAAGGGAAGCAGGAGATCCTGCAGGGCGGAATGAGCCTTTAATCTGAGCGCAAGGTCTGAAGGTGGGAACAGTCTGTGACTCTCAGTCAAGCACATGTGGGTTGGACTAAAGACAAAGATTTAAAGCAAAGTGAAGATCCTGGAAACCAAAGAGGGAATATGATGTGACGTCATGATTTTATTAATACCTTTTTCCCCAGAATGATGGGAAAATATGTTTAAAATCATTAATAATCTCTATTCTGATGATTGATCAGCTATTCTATCCACATTGTAAAGAGTTTTAGGGGTAATTTTTAAGTTATTTTTGATATAATTATTATTTAGGAGATACATATATTGAGGAGACGAATTTGTTTTTGATCTGTAAAGTGTCTTCTGATGATTTTTGTGTTTCCGTCCTCACCAATGTGTATTTTGGTTTAGGTTTGTGTTGTCAAAAAACTGAATTGAACAAAATTCAGTTTAAAAATCAACAGTTATTTTTATGAGACTATACTTCATTTTACAACGGTTAACGTTCTGATCAGTGAAAAGGTGCATCTTAACTGTTTTAATTAATCCAAAATGCTGTGTAATAGACATAGAGCATTGCAAAAAGAATCACAGAAGATGAAATCAAGCAGTTTCTCTTTCATTTGTTTGACTGAAGCAGGCCAGCCTCAGCTACAGGTAGGCCTCTCACGATAACAAATTTTGCTGAGCGATTAATTGTCTCAAAAATTATTACGATAAACGATAATATTGTTCGAAGCCTTTTTTACACTGATTTCATGGAAATGACATAATAATGCATGCGATTTCCTGCCAAAGATAGATACACTGTATTTTCAAAAGAACACTTAACACTGGAACTGATAAACAAAATAAACAAAACAACCAAAGACAAAAATAAAATGGATTCTCAGTCTCCATTAACAAAAAAAATGTACTTGAATAGAAACTAAACACAACATAAAATCAAAGTGAAAATAAATACTGCATTCAACCAAAAGAGTGCAGATTATGAAGTCTGTATACTATATTACCCTTAAGTAAACATTATATTTAGATAGAGAAGATAGGCACATCCAACTACCTGATGCAATAGTTCACACTACACATTTTTTGCCCCGATTTTCCCGTTATGACAATATGAGAACATTGGGCGTTCTAAGATTGTCGCTTGCTACGTCGTAACTGATCATCCTATAGTGTGTGTTACGGTAGATCGCCGTGGCCGCTCCGATCTAAATCAGAGGTTTTTTCCCGACTGGGAGCGAGAACTCAGCCTGTTGAATGTTACAGGTAGCCAATCAGAAAGCGCGGATTCCCCTCCGCGCTTTATGAGGGGAAAACACAGGGGAGAATCCCAAACAGCTGACAAGCCGCAACCCGAAGTCCAGCAGACATTGGAGATGACATGTGGAAACAACATTAATGTTTATTCAACATTTCGTGCAAAGGATACCACAGAAATGACAAGGAGAGGAGTAGGAGCGAAATTGCTACCGCAGCATACCCGGTAACTTTTCAGCTGTTCATCGTTAACGTGACATAAATAGGTTATAATGATTTTCATTCAGTCAGGACTTTACGCTGACACTAGCCACATGCATTGCAGGTAGATTGTAGTAAAGAATTGATTAATGGTTTTAAAATTAGTTAACTGGACTTGTAGCCATTATTTTGTGCCCATTGTTGGACACACACGGCACGATCAAACCCGTTCTGTCAGTTAAATGTGTGGTCTTTCAAGTTTTGAAAATGGGCCGACAACTCTAAGAGTTGCCGATAATTAAAATGAGGTCGATAGTTTTCAATTATCGAGAAATTAATTGATTTATTGTTTATCGCGACAGGCCTAGCTACAGGTTCTGTTTTATTAAAGGGAGATTCAAGAGCATCAACAGAAATGAGTAGTCTTGATCACTGTGATCCTTGAATGGTTTTGTTTTCTGTCTCCTACTTCTCTCTCCCTCTCCTGCTCCTGTCTGGATGATTGTGTTAGAAGGTAAGACTGGTACTGCTGCCTAACAAGAACCAGCAGGCCTCACCTTCAGCACTTGATTCTTAAATGTGGTTGATGTAAACAAGCTCTCTGTGCATGTAAGTTTACAGTATTTCATGTTACGTTGGCACAAGTGAGCAAAGAGAAATATATTTTTTAAATAAAACAGGCGAGAACAAGACAAGTTCATCTCTATGAGCACTCCAAGTCATGGTAAAGGATCAACAGTGCTGAAGTGCAGTGTCTAATTATGTCTGTTTATGAACAAATTTATTCCTGTTTAATATAAAATTCTGCAGATTTTTCCAGACATAAAAATTCTTAAAAAACTTCTCTAGAAAAGCTAACATAGTGATTGATAAAGAGATGAAAATGTAGTGACTCTCCAACTTGTAAATTGGTTCAAATTGCAGAAAGCAAATCAAGATTTTAAATTTAAAAAATGTATAACATACTTAAACTAATTTAACCCACGTGAAAACTGAACAGATATCAGATTCAGTAAGATCCCATCGTTGGGTCAAATCTACATCCTCTCCAGCAGTCAGATTAGTGTGACTGAGATCCTGAAATGTTTGCTTTTACTTTACTTTTTCATGTTTCAAAATCTTTCATGTTTCAATTTAATTTCAGGAGTTTCACAAAAATCTGTAGCCTGGTGTTGAAATGCGAGTCCACTAGTCCTCCAGGTTTCATCATTTATTAAAACAAATAAAACAGATTTCTGATTGTTTAGCCATTTTGCAGCAGACAGGCAAGTGGAAGCAGCACAGGTACAACAGAATGAAGTTACAGTACAGTGTGCCGTTTCACACACACACAAACAGTAGATAATACACACATCTTCCAAAGGAAAACTGTTGAACAAGGCAGTTTTATTTTATAACAGATCACTTTTAGGAAGACAACATGAATGAGCCACACAAACATGCTGACAAGATCACAACTAAATACAGTAAAGCTCTCCTCTCTAGTTATATATTCATATCTTTACAGAGAAATGGTTACATTCAGCTAACACCAGAAAACATTGAACAGTGAATATTTCTTTAATACGAAGTCCTCACATAAACATGAACGTGCTGCAAATATGGAAAAATGGCTTCCTTTAAAGCCATCCAGTCACTGTAATATCATGTGGCTGGGATGCCCTTTGACCTTTCCCTCCCTTCCTTGGTCTACAACAAGACATAACATGTTTGGAAGAACACTGCTGAGGTTAATCTGCTGGCTTTCAGTGGAGGAATGTGGGAATCCAGGTCAAAACGTCCCTGTGTTTAACCAAACACACAGAAAAGGGAAGAAAGTCTTTACTGTTCCTGTTGTAATAATAATAACAGACAGAGGATATTTTCAACAACTCAAGTTAGCAAAGTTTCTATCATCTTACTGAAATCACTTCAAAGTTAAAAACTAAGTCTCCCCCTGCCTAGTAAGATGTTCTTCCAGTGAAGAGAGAAAACGGGAACCATTCAGGCTGGACAGACTCATCCCGTCAGGAAGTAATGCCACAGTGCAAAGTGAGGAGGCTACAGGGTGGGGGGGAGGCTAAGCACATGGCGAGCTACGGTGGAGGATAGAAGCAGCTGTCGCGCTTTAGCGAGGGTCATCTGGGGCGGCAATCTTCTCCAAACTGGGCTCCATTCCCCAGATCTCTCTTGCGTACTGGGAGATGGTGCGGTCACTGGAGAATTTTCCACAGCCGGCGATGTTATGGATCACCTTCTTGGTCCATTCCTTAGGGTTCTGGTAAACAGAGGGGAGGGAGACATCGAAAACAACATTTATTCTGTGTGTGAGTGTTATTCAACAGAAATACAAGAAGTCCTGTCACATTAGACAGAATATCTACAAATATCAATTTTTAAGTCTTTCCACAGATTCCCAATTGAGTTTGGATCTAGACTTTGACTAGGCCGTTTTAACGCAAGACTGCTTTGATCTATAATTGCGGTCGGTGCAGCCCTAGTGACGATATTTTTTTAAGTGTTGACCCACTGACCTTGTAGAGCGCGCTGACCTTCTCCTGACATTTGATGTAGTCTTCATAGTCTGCAAACACTTTGAACCTGCAGCACAAGCACCGAGAGCCATGAAGTGGGCCAAATTATTCAAATGTTCATCATGATTTTAGATGATCATTTCATGCTGTTTCACATTGCTGATAATGTAGCCATGTGACCAACAACGTCCACAGATTTTCCACATTACCTGTCATGGTGCATCAGCATGTTGACCAGGTCTTTGAAAAGCTCAGGCTCTCCAGGGCTGAAGAAGCCTGCAGATATCTGGTCCATGGCCTGCTTCAGCTCAGGGATACGGTTGTAGTAACAGATGGCGTCATAGCTGAGGACATGACACAGACAAAGCAAACCAAAAGGTCATGGCTGATGCAACACATGTCATCTGACAAAACATCAATATTCAAATATGGAAACAAAAGAAACACAAACATGTCAATCATGAACCAGCCAAACAGAGTCCAGATTGTTGACGAAAATAAGTGTAGATTAGATTGATCTAGATTGAGCTATTATCGTATTTCCAAGTATAAATAAAAACTTCAAGGGTACCTGTTTTTTATGATCAGATGTCACATTTATTCAGTGTAACGGACCCTGCTGAAACTCACCCCTTCTTGTCCATTGCCTCCACATCTTCCACCCTCATGCCAAAGATGAAGAGATTTTCCTCTCCAGCCTCCTCTGCCATCTCCACGTTGGCTCCATCCATGGTGCCGATGGTGAGGGCGCCGTTCAGCATGAACTTCATGTTCCCAGTGCCAGAGGCCTCGGTGCCGGCTGTGGAGATCTGCTCCGATAGGTCCGCAGCGGGAATGACTGAAACGTATGGAACACACTGTAGTTAACTCTGGCTTCCACAGGAGCCAGACAACACAGACAGGACAACACAGTCTGTGTACTACAGCCACCAACTAAATAATAGATATGGATTTCTATATTTCTAAAGCACCACTTATTAATTACCCTTTTCAGCCAGAGTGACTCTGTAATTCTCCAGGAAGATGACCTTAAGGCGGTCGCCCACCACAGGGTCATTATTGACAACATCCCCGATGGCTGTGATAAGCCTGATGATCATTTTTGCAGTGTGGTAACCGGGAGCTGCCTGGAAACATAGCAACCAAAAATAATGGAAAACAATAAACACAAAGCATCACAGCAGGTCAGTCAGATAAAAATGATCAACTATTCTGTGCTCAACTGTACAGTACTATGTTCCTGAAAAAGGTTCAAAACTTTGACATGAAGCCAGTAAACTTTGAAATGGATCGTACAGAGACATTTAGCTTAGCTTGGTATAGGCTAGAAGGCAGTCTCATAGCCTGTATATAGAAAATGATAACATATTTAATACGTATAGGAGAACAGAAAGCAGGGATTTACAAGTATTGACTAAAAGATACACAACCATTTTATTCTCAATGTCTGACATTAAATTCGTATAAACTCTATAAAATGTCATGTGTCTTTCTATACAGAAGTTGGTTTTAACTAGGCCAATTGGGGAGGCACCATCTGCTCAGATATGTAATGAAAAATGGAACAAACCAGTTAAGAGGAAGTAAGATTTGACACAGTTCAAATCTTACTTGTCCATGAAATAATTTTTACATAGTGATGAAAAACCTGAAACATACCAAAATCTAACAGTCCTGACTATAACTGAAGGTGTCAAAACTGGAGTTAAAAGCTTCAGGTTTCTGAGGGGACGGGGTTTTAGACAGGGGACCTGGACCTGGGTGTAGTGGGGACAGACACTGATTATATTTAGTTACCAATCTTCTGTAACTATCATGTGTGTATATTTCAGAGAGCTGCTCACCTTTCCTCCAATCATGATAGTCCTAGGGGTCCATAACTTATTAGGCTCGTTTTTAATGCCTGATTGAAAAAAAAAACAAAAAAACATTAACATTAAAAATTCTTTTCTCCTCAAATATCAACCTACATTCATTTCTGCACCGCTTACGGTTGTATAATGTGATGATGTGCAGGCAGTTGAGCAGCTGCCTTTTGTACTCATGGATCCTCTTCACCTGCACATCAAACATGGAGCTGGGATTGATCTTCACCTTGTAGTGCTCCTCCAGGTGGGCAGCAAACTTCAGCTTGTTCTCCTTAAGGTTCAAGCAGACAGACACAATGTAAAAACCAAACAAATTTAATAAACCCTGATTGAATTATTCAGCAATTACTTGTTTGATTTTTGCAACATCTCTAATGAAGGCATCATCATTTACGAAGTCCAAAAGCTTCTTGAGCTGGTCCAGGTCACGGATGTAATCCTCACCAATCCTCTGGAAGTTAAACAGGTCAGAGAGTGAGTAAAAAAAAAAAAAAAGTAAATAATAACACAGTAACATAATACGATTTTAATCATATTTCTATTTCCTTTATTTAACCAGGTAAAAGAGATCCAGATCTCATTTTCAAGAGGGACCTGGGCAGAAATCTGCAATACACAGCAACCTGGTTACAAAACAACATTAATTAATACATATGCACAAATATAAAACAATAAAAATAAAAACAATTTATAAACATTGACACAATGCACTTTACAAGTAAATCTCAAAGTGCTACAGATCTACAATAAAAACCTTAACTAAAGTAAAACCAATAAAAACTCATTCAAAATATAAATCATAAAACCAATAGAGATAGATTTTCTGAGAAAGGTTCACACTAAAAAAATATTTAAACTCAAGGATATAGGTGCATGTAAAGAACTTTCTGAATAGAACTGAAGAAGGAAATTTCTGTAGTTCTCTTACAGAAGATACAGATCATCAACATGTTATTGGCCTACAAAGATGGAACACCTTCCCAAGATAAAGCAACAGCTGGGGTCAACTCACACATAGTTAGCTCATCCTTTAGAAAAGTTATGCTGTCACTCTGTCAACTCCTCATTATTATTCACATTTCAATAACATTTTTGTGGAAAAAAACTAACCAATTGTTGGCCAAAAGGCCATGATTTAGAATTTGGTTATTTTTTAGGTAAATTACTCAAATATAAAACTAAGATGACTTTCCATATAATCCTGAGAGATCACCAGTACACACCTCAGCAATGACCTCGGCCAGGCCCGGGTTGCACATGACCAGCCATCGCCTGGGTGTGATCCCATTGGTCTTGTTCTGGAATTTCTGAGGATCCAAGTCGTAGAAGTCCTTGAACCTGGAGGAGAGGTCCAACCACACTCAGATGTATTTCTTTGTAAATATGGTCAAAACGTTAAGAAAAGAAAAACAAATTAAAGCTGCAAGCGACGTCGGGATGCTCTTGCAGCTCAGCGCCTCTCCGGCCTATTGGCTACCACAGGGGTTCCAGTACCGCCGACCGCCTGCAGACGCTCTCGCACAGTTCCCGCGCCCGTCCGACAGGCATTTCACATCAATGCGT
This sequence comes from Girardinus metallicus, assembly GCA_903067095.1. Classification (NCBI taxonomy): domain Eukaryota; kingdom Metazoa; phylum Chordata; class Actinopteri; order Cyprinodontiformes; family Poeciliidae; genus Girardinus; species Girardinus metallicus. The sequence goes on along the minus strand of CAEGAE010022799.1, from coordinate 32,290 downwards.
TCGGCACAAAAAATCTGGTGCATATCAGCTGATGTAGCGAGGAGATATAGCTAATGGATTAACCTAGGAGGCGCAGTGGAGTCAAATTACAATTAAGTTCTACTGGGCTTTTAGAGGTGAACAAAGATCATAAGTGTCCAGTTTGGTGCCAATAGGATGGTGCATGTGTGATTAAGAGATTACCGTATGCTAATGGCGAAGGGTTGAAATTCGCCATTGGGCCACGCCCACCTGGTTCAGCCAGCATTGACAGAGTTCATCATGTCATTTTATGTCAGTTGGCACAGGATTAAATCTATATAAATAATATATTAAAAGTAAGACATACAGCAAAAAAACAGGTGACTTCCTGTCGGAAGTGGGTGGGGCTAAGGTGATGTCATCAATTGAACATGACAATGTGATCAGGACTGGTGATCTTGCATGTGGAAGTTATTGAACCTTGATGTTTCATGGCGAATAGTCAAAGTTTGACACTTAGCCACGCAAACATGCTTTGATGTACGAGAAATCTTTTGATAACTTTTGACCTTCAATTCCTCAGGACTGTGCTGAGTGATTCTGAAGACTGTATGTGAAAAAATTTACAAGTTCAATCAGATACGAGGTCTATAAAACAGAGAAAGTGACGGTTTTGATCCAAAATGTCCGACTTCCTGTTGGGTTTGGACCATGGCTCCAAGGGACTTTTTTGTAGGGCCTGATAAGATACACATGTGTACCAAGTTTCATAATTGTAGGTTAAAGCATGGCTTGGGGCTGATCATTTAAAATATTCTACGGGGCGCTATAGAAAAATTAGGCCACGCCCACCAAAGACTGCTATGGATTCCTGTCAGCGGGTGGATAAAGATCCATCCTAGTGAGTTTGGTGCAGCTCGGCTCAAAACTGTGGAATTTAGAGCCAAACGTATGGCAACGGTGTTACAGGTCACTTCGCTATGCCCCCACGCCCACCTACTTTATTGATACCAGTCAGAGTTGGAATCCACATCACACCAGTATCTCTTCTGTCTCTGGACACAGTTTCATGTTGATTAGGTCAAAGGGGTCAGATAGAGACCGTTCAGAGTAAAACATGACACTTCCTATTCTCAGGGGGCGTGGCTTAAGTGAAGTCATCATTTGATCATTGGGTATTATAGGTCACCCGATGACGATCAATCACTGAAAGTTTGGTGCCTTTGTTTAGGAGATACAACAGTTTTGTGTTTCATGGCGAATAGGTGAACTTTCACCCCGGTAACCCCCATTCAGCATGCACGAAAGTTCACAGTTTTGATAACTTTTAATCGGCCATGCCTTATGAACGATCGGACCAAGTTTGAAGCCAATCAATCAAAATCCCTAGGAGGAGTTTGATCAAATCCGAAGGCTGTAAACAGCAAAAATGGGGTCAAAATCGGAACTTCAATTCAAAATGGCCGACTTCCTGCTTGACTTGCACTATGACATTAATTGTATTTTCTGTGTGTCTTAGGGAGCTCTACAAGTATACCGAATTTCATGTCTCTATGATGAAGTAAGGTCATAGCAGAGGGTATTTTGAAAGTTGCTAGGTGGCGCTGTTGAGCCATTTCTTGCGCGATTTTTGCAACAACCTTAAAATACATACATTTTGCACAGGCTGTATGCGTCCGCAAAGTTTGGCAGTTGTTAAAGCTGCCAAACTTTAAAGATGAATTGGCTTTTGGGGGGCTTTATCAAATGATAAAGCCCCCCAAAAGCCAATTCATTTGGGAAAAAAAAATAAAATGAGAAACAGTACGATTACAATAGGCCTTCGCAGCGCTTTGCTGCTCGGGCCTAATTAGAGTCACGACCAAAAGTTCAGCATCATCATGTTATCAGGCCAAGCTTATTCAGTCTAATTAGATACAAAAGATGTGCTTGAAATCAGTTTTCTCGTGTTAGCCATAGTTATCTCCAATAAGATCATGCAGACATCCTCACTTTGTTTCAACACAGAAGGTCTGAAGACATTTGCTACATGGGGGTGAATAAATCTCCTTGAACTTAACTGAAGCAGTAAGATCTTTCTGCATGGAGTTTCTGCATGTTCCACTTGTGCATATGTGGGTTCTCTCCAGGCACACTGGCTCTTTTGGAAAACAGCCTTTTAACAAGAAAGGTGGCTAACTTCTGTCTAAGAATCTGCAGAGGAAAGACTGAATTCCAGCACAAAGTACAAAGACAGACAGCAGAAGACTGGTCAAGTTTTTAGTTTGTCTGACGAATCATCTTTGTAGATGTTAGAGAAGTCTAGAGATCATTTGTCAGTGAAGAAAAGTTCACAAACCCTGTGTCATTCCAACGCCAATTCAGATTGAATAACAAAGAGTTCAGAGTTGCTTCTTATCTGAGGGAATGGCCTGATTCACAACTCCAATTGTGGGATCCTCCACGAACAACGTCTACAAATAATCCAGGAACAATCTGATGATCTGTAGTTTTTCTAACATGATGGAGAAGGCTGTCATAAATATCAGATCTTAACATCACTGACAATCTGTGGCCAGTTCTCTAAAAGTTATTGGAAGCTGGAATAAACACAAACCATGGCAGGATCACCAGTGATATGAATTACAGAATATGAAAAATTCTCAATATAATCCTTCATTTGATGTGTTTACAAATAAAAGCCTTTGGAAAAGTATAAAAAGTCGTATTTTGAATACAACATCTGAAAAAAATATTCAACCACGACTGTTGGTCATGACTGTTCATCAAATTCAAAGACTTGATAATTGCAGAGGAATATGGACTGAGGTTTTTATTACTCACACAGTGTTTTTGATGATTTCTGAATGGATGCGGGCCACTCCGTTGACGGCGTGAGACCCCACAATGCACAGGTGAGCCATGTTGATTTTCTTCACGTTTCCCTCCTCGATCAGGGACATTCTGCGCAGACGGTCATGATCTCCAGGGTAGATGTTAGAGATGCGCTACAGCGGAGGAAGAAAAGAGATTTTATCTCTCTCTGCATTAACCTCTGCCATAGGTTATAACCAGATCCATTTTATAGCCTGATTTTGTATTCTTTTGATTTGTAAAGACAATCTTTCAACTGTAAACACAATCAAAAGATTGTCTTTTATGTTCCATTTCTTAATGGAACAGGACCCAATAGAAGGGTGTAAATCAGTAGAAGGGTGTGAATATGGATTAACTTGTTGCGTTCCATCTCTTTACGTGTTTTCCAGTTTCTACGTAACACTTTATTTTGGTGCTGTGAGTGTGTCACCTATGGCCTCCAGTCTATAAGGAGTGCTGGTGTCAACACCTGACCATGCAGTGTGTTGTCTTATGTCATACTCTTGTGTACGCTCTACTTTCCTCTGTGTCTGCATTAATAACAGGATGACTTCTGTCTTGACTCCTTCTCCCAGATGAAGACACTAAAGGAGCTGCTACTGGCATCTGCTCTTGTTTTTAACATTGAAAGTACTCCTGGATCAGTGCTTCTGCATCTTTTTTGTGTATGGTCTGTCTTTTCAAACCCCTGACCTTTATTTGATAGTGAATTGACAGGAAAGTGGGTAATAAGAGAAGGGGGAAGACATGTGGCAAAGGTCACCAGGCCGGGATTCAAACCTGCAACAGCTGCGTCGAGGACTAAGGCCTCCTTATGTGGGTTGTGCTTAACCCCTCTGCCACCCACAGCACCCAAGGATCACTAATTTTTAAAGTCCTCCTACATCAGCACCTCCCCCTGTACCTCCAGATGTCTCCTGTTGATCTCATAAATAATCTCCAAGTGTCGAGGTAGCAGGTTCTGGAACAAGTCGACAGGCCAGCGCTCCAGTGCTTCAGGCAGGACGGTGTGGTTGGTGTAGGCACAAGTGCGAATCACAATGTCCCATGCCTGAAAACCATGAGAGTATGAGAGAGCAGTCAGGAAGGCTGAAATTGTACAGCTTATACTGAAGGGCTAAGGAAGACACTTCAAAAGACTACAATAGCATGAATATAGGGTTCAAAGTTCCATCAAACAAAACAAGATTTCTGGAGGAATCTCCCGAGGAAGTCATGTAGCATTCACTGATTTTAGTGATTTTGGATTTTTAGTTTATCCAAATGTGGATAAAAGCATAACAGTTATTATGCGTGACCTCTCAGATCCTATGTTTTTCACATTTTACATTAGCCACTTGAATTCCAGGATGATGGCCACTTTTCAAAATGGCTGCCGTTTTTGAGCCTTTTAACCAAAAGGCTCAACTGACTGTTAATGCTTTGAATACAACGTGTATCTCAGCATCTATGCTGAGTTACATAGATGAAGGCACATAAAGAAAAAAAAGGTAAAGGAAATATTGGTGGGGACTGTCCCCTTCATGCCAGAATGGTGGGAACATGAAGTTACGCCTATGCTTTTAACCAATTATTGTCATAAAATGTTACCCATTTTCATAACTTGGATGAACTTCATGTCACATCAAATGTTTTTAACTATGGTCATTCTGTTCATGCAACTTTAAAGTAATATGTAGCAAAATCCAAAGCCAAAATTCAAAATGAGAACTTTGCTGTTGCGAGTCTCGACTGGGATGTGAGATGAAGATGTGTGACACGGACTAAGAGACAGTCATCCTAATGGTTAGCATTAGCTTCTGCTACTTGTTCTTTGTGCTTAGCGGTTTAGCTTTAGCAGACCTAAGATTCTTGTTTAACAAATTAATGGGTAGTGAATCAAACATTTTGGCTAGCTGTGCCCATCAATGGCAGTAACTACTGTAGATTTTAGTACAAACATACTCTATATCCTCCAGTACAACCATTGTGGCCATTTTTTTAAATATCCACCACAAAAAGGAAACCCCAGATCAAGAAAATTTTACATGATGTTTGTGGTTCAAATTATGTAGGTTATGATTTGACACCAAACACATTCAGCTGTCGTGTAAAAATGTATTTTTCATGACAACCACACTGTGATTGTCAAATGTTTTGATGATCAAATTGCTTCGTTTTTTTTTATCCAAAAATTATCTGTAAATATGATTTGTATTTGTCCAGTTATGTATGAGCCAACACCAAAAGTATCCATCTGTGGTAAATATTGGCAAACCTAGTACAAAAATTTGTTTTCCTTCACAACCATGCCAGTCATCTTGAAAAGTGAGCATTTTTTTGTTACAGATGGTGTCATCTGTGTCATGTTAGGTTCTTGTATCCATGTGTGAAACATGTTGTACATATAGGCAATACTGAAGCATAACAGCAAATCTCCAGCAGTATAGCTGAACCAGTGCTACAAAGGCCCAGTTACGCTGCTGACCTTAACCTGGTAGAAATGCTAATTGTTGTGAAGAAACCAAATGACTCCACTACAGAATTACAAACTGATAAAATGATACAGATCCAATAAGCTTAAAAGATGTGGAGTTAACTCATGATTTGTAAAACCAATGGAAAGTACTCTGCAATAGAGTTGTCAAAATAAATAATGCTTTGATAGAAATTATATTAAAAATATACATTCTTACATTTACTGATTTGCCTCAGAGTCCACACAAACTGAACCATTTTCATTTTCCCAGGGTGGAGCACAACTTCACTTAAAAGTGCTGCACACACAAACATTGAGCTCCTCATTCCTCCCTGCAGCACCTCACATAGCAATCATACCTCAGAATCAAAATAGAGAGCAGCTGCTGCTGGAAGTTTAAAACTCGTCTAAAATGGTATGTGTCATCTTCCCACTATGTTGCTGTTTATGTCATACCCACATCCTGCAGGTAGATCTTTCTACCTGCAGGATGAATTATCTTCTATTTGTTGGTTTTGCCCTAATTAATTAAGGCAATTAAATTATCAGGCTGGAATTGATTATATTTTAAGTTCATTATTAGACAGAACTAGTGTTCCATCTTTGTGTCATAACATCCCCTTAATGTCGTCTACCTTCTCCCAGTCAAGTTTCTCAATATCCACAAGGATCCTCATCAGCTCAGGAATAGCGAGAGCAGGGTGGGTGTCGTTCAGCTGAATGGCCACCTACACACACAAACACACAGCCAAACCACAGAGGGACAGATAATTATGGACCAAATCAAATATGAATGTCACATCTGACAGCATGTGGAAGCTAAATATGGTGTAAGATCTTCTTATTTACATGTAACAGACTTTGTGATGGTCCCAAATGAAATATATGTAATGGTTAAGATTTATCCATGTAGCTCATAGAGAAAAAGCAGCATTAGGACCAAGTACAATATAGATATCATAAGTGCAATATCTCAAAGGGTAATGGATAAACAAGGATGGATGAGAGAGTGTGATGAGGTCGTCACCTTGTCTGGCATCTTAGACAAGTCTAATCGCACAAACTCTGTGGAGCCAAACTTGGAGGCTTTGAATCGCCGGATGATGTCTTGAAGAGTCGCTGCTACAACAAAGTACTCCTGCTTCAGACGCAGCTCCTTCCCCTCAAAAAACTGAGCAACCAACACAGAGCTGTTATGAGCACATCATTTTCTCTTTCATTAAAAAAAATATAGCAGCATATATAAATGAACATCCCATATAATATGCTAACAAACCTGCTTTGGATTTACAGTTACTGTTTCTTTCTGAATCTGAAAAAAATAATCAATCAAGTGTTGGAAATATGACTGAAATATTTAATGGCATTAGGCCACTGGGGGCAGCACTGATCCACAATCATATCAAATCAACTTTCCTTACTATTAAGATAAACCTTAAAAAATGTAAAGCTGTCATGAGGAAGGTCCTAATGCCATTGGATAATATGTAAGTATTTTGAGGATGACACTTAGGGGGTTAATATCAGTTCAGTTTTATTTATTGGACCAATACAATATACTAAAAATTACTAACATTGGCCGAAACCCATGCTGTGCCAATATATTGTGCATTCCTAGCAGCAATGGTTTGTTTTTAATGTTAATAAAAATGGGTTGTTGGGCCGTGTCCGGGAAACCACAAAATGACTCACGTTGTCGTTGGGGTACAGAACCCTGGAGATGTTCTCAGCCAGGTTTCTATCCAGGACGGCTTGGATGTAGCCACCAACATTAACTGTGGGACAGCAGCAGAGCAGGTCAGTGTTTTCCTCTCCGTACCAGCCACATATCCTCAAACGTTTCACTGAGCAGGCTTTCAGCATGTCAAGTCATGGAACCTCGGCATTAATGCAAACAATGCTTACAGTCTTTGAGGTTAAATTCACAGGGAGCCTTGGCGGACCAGAGTCTCATTGTGTTGACGATGTTGTTCCTGTAGCCAGGAACCGGGGTGTCATAAGGCAGAGCCAGAACCACCTGTGAGGAAACAACAACAGAAACCATTACTCTGGCTCTTCTGTTGCTCTCTGCAGCGAGCTAAAGTGTGATCTTAGGGAATCATCTGGGATCACAGTGAGAAAAGACATGACCTTTCTACAGTTGGAACTGAATTGCCACTGAATTTGTATTTATACACCAATTCTGAGTAAAGGGACAATCCTCCCAAAAGCCCATGTGCCACATCTCCAAGATTCAAACAGTTCAGCAGAACTGTTGTGATGGTGCTTTGAAATGCAATTTCATATAATAATAATAATTCCCAAATAAAAACAATAATAATAATTTTGGGGTTATTATTAAGCCCCAATGAAATTCTTTCCAAAATTAGTTGTTGATTCCATCCTATGAAGTCTGTTCTTTAAGTCAAACCCAGTCACACGCAAGAAAAGCTATACACCTGTAAATGTAAGTGGTTTCAAGGAGTAAGTTTGCAAACATTCAAACAACTTTATCTTGGATTAGGAAGTTGTAATGTACATTAGATATGTCACTAAAATGTAAAGCCAGGCACCTGAATCAGACCTGCTAAATAACGCCTGACAATGTAGCTTTGTTAAAGCATACAGTGTCAAGGTCAGGTGAGTTTGCTGATAAAATATTCTATGTCAGGCCGATTTTTATCAGCATTGTACTGATTAACAACACAATTGATCCATCAAGATGTATGGAGCTTAAACTCTGTTATTCTGTGGGATTCCGCAGCTACCAGAACCCGGAGGTTACGGTCTCACCCTCAGGAATTTATTACACAATATTAAAAATATATATATTGTGTAATAAATAATAACATAGTTGACCTATGTTATTATTCATAGATCAACTATACAGTTATTTTATATGTAATTATTTTATAACACAGACTATTGATCCCATTGTTTATGCTTTACTGTGTGAGGTAGCTGTATGTTTATTTATAGATAAAGAGCATAATTATGATCTGATTAATGAGAGCATTGAAACCACTGAAGAATCAAGAAACTAATCTGCAAATATTTCAGTTAGAAAACACAGTCAATGTTTTATGACTCCCAGAATTACTTCCTGTCTGGAAGAGTTTAAAAATGTTTTTTCACCAACAGAACCAAACATGGATCCAGAAGTAAGAGCCACAGATAAGGAGCCATAAAATGAATCCAAACAACAGAGATGTGAAGCTTCGATTTGTTTCAAGTACATTTGAACATCTAGTGAGTAGTAGCACTTTCCTGTGAATAGTTGTTCCCCATTGCTGTCTGACGTTTAACACATTTTGTCTTTAGTCCAGGTGTTAACCGGTGTCTCTGTCAGGCAGATGTACCGACCTGCATGTCCAATCAGTTTGGTACAACGTTGGCATTTGTCCTTTAACAGTCCTGAGGTTTTTGTGTATGTTTTTGTGTATGTTAGAAACATTTGTCCATCACTGCATGAGGGTGAAGGTGAGCAAGTCCTACATCCTAGCTGAGCTATTCCATGTCCTTCTAGCAGGAAAGTTAAAAGTCTGGCATTTATAAATGTCTGGACATAAAAAGCATGTTTTATTGTAGAGAAGTTTTTTTTTCTTTTCTTTCAATGTAACCAGAGCCATGGCTTTGAAAGGGCTCTTTCTAATGAAGTTTCTTTTTGGGTGAGATGATGATGCTCCAGGAATATCAGCATCACATGAAACAAAAGTATACTGAAATCCCTTGTTTGTAGAAGAAGATTCAGTATACCAGGATTTGGTTTGGATCCCAGCAGGACACTGTCCTGGTGTGTTTCCAGTTATTTCTGTCAAACCTTAATGTCAGTTCAGATGTTAGAAACATAATGCCCAAAATAAACTATCTGGGAATGTATACTGACTATGTAGTCCAGTACATAATTCTAAATCACAAAGAACAGAATCAACTTTTTCTCTTTTTCTGGAGACAAGTGATTTATAGCAGAATAAAAAATAAATGGAACAGTTTTTATCCAGAACTTGTGTGACTTTTGTGTCTGCACCAACCAACCTGTGTGTCGACCCATTTCACTCCTTCATGTGTGTGTTCCACCCTGCCATAGAAGTGGACCGGACGCATGTACTCAGGGCGAGCCTTCTCCCAGGGGTTCCCGTAGCGCAGCCAGTCGTCCGCTTCCTCTACCTGTGGACAGGAAGTCAGGAAACACCACGAGCTGTTATTGCTGCACACTCACTGCTGATACGTCTTCATGCTGCTTTTCACGCGCTACAGTGGTTCAGTGGGCGCCTGACCACAGAAGTTTGGATCAGTGAGTGAAACATTAAACCCACTCACATATCCAGGGTTCCTTCATTTCCACATGGATATTCCAGACTTTCACAAACTCAAATCTCTGGAGTTCTTTCTACTTAATGTCCACTTTAAAATACAAACTACCAGTACAAAATATAAACTACCTGTTCCAAAGTTCACTCAATATGTTACAGGGGGTATGCTTCAAATATGGACTCCTCAAATATACCGGGACAGAAATTTAGAAGTAGGTAGATGAAGAAGGGAGGGAGGGAGGGAGGGAGGGAGGGAGGGAGGGAGGGAGGGAGGAAGGAAGGAAGGAAGGAAGGACAGAGTAGGAAAAGAACACAAGGAGGGAAGGAAAATAGGGCAGAATATAGGAGAGAATAAAGGATGTGAGAGAGGATGAACACAATAAGGACAGAAGGAAAGTCAAAAACGAGTAAGGATACAGCAAACAGGAAAAGAAAGTTTAGGAGAGAGGAGGAAAGAAGAAAAAACACAAGGAAGGATAGAAGAAAACCAGATTGGAGGATGTCCCTCTGGTTTTCTTCAGAGATGTGAATAAAATTCAGATGTGAGCGAATTAAGTGAGATATCTGGTTTCAATTTATTCATACATTTTACTAAACAAATACTGATCAAGTAAATAACTAGAAATGTCCAGTAAGATGATGTGCAAACAATCTGGACTAAAAACGTTTTCTTACAAAGGTTGAAAACCTCTTACATTCAGTGTGTCTGTGGAATCAGGTGTGACTATTTATCGCCTGTCACAGCGTGAAGAGTTGACGGATGTGTGTTACAGTGAAAGGAAAACTACTACTGCTGAGAAACAGAACTATTCCTGTATAATAGGACAATCAAGCTAAACTGAGTTCTAAGAAACAGAAATCAGCTGTCATTTAAGGAAATAACATGAACTTTCAAAAATATAAGAATTATGAAAACAACTAAGACTTATTTAAGAGTTGTTTTTTTAAATGTGAATTTATTGATGTTACAAAGCTTAATATGAATTCTGACAAGCTGAGTGTGATGCTTTTGTATCTGGTCCAGAAGAATGAAAAAAGAATCATTCATCATTGGTCCATACCTGCCAGCCGTTGATGATTTTCTGATTGAAGATACCGAACTCATAACGGATTCCATATCCGTAAGCCGCAAGCCCCAGGGAGGCCATGGAGTCCAGGAAACAAGCTGCGGAGAACACAAGCAGGAGTCTGTGAGTTGGAAGACCTCTGTCAGGATTCAACCCAACACTCACCAGCAAGGCGGCCCAGGCCTCCGTTTCCTAAGCCGGCGTCTTCCTCGATGTCCTGTAGTTCCTCCATGTCCAGACCCAGCTGAGGAACAACACATTGTTACAGAAGAACCAGGTAATGTGCTGCCCTGACACCGTTACCCAGGCAGAGTTCTAAGAATTTTTCAAGTCTACATGGTACACAAGAAGATTCTTCAGGATCACTGGTCTATTCAGCTATAATGTTACATGGAGCTACTGAACAGAGAAACATGCATAAAGATCCTCAGAGTTCTCTCAGAGCACTCCTGACTCAGCCTTCCAGTGAGTCCCACAATTACTCAACTCTTTGTATGAACACCTCATTTACATAATCATTTGTGATTTATCACAGCTTCTCTCCAGGCTGGTCATTTTATCTATTTGATTTTATTTGGAGGCTCTGCTGTCAGCAGTTCACTGTGATTGGCTGCTTCTATAAGCTTGTTTTTATCTGGTAAAATGGCCAACAAAAAATAGAGAAGTGTGAGAAAAATAATGGGACAGAGGAGCAGAGCCTGCTGATGGCACACCTCTATCCATTTTACAGCTCTTTCCTTCTGGCAGACCTTACACCATGTTTCCTGTTTCAGACACTTAGACTCCTCACTGCAGCAGCTTTCTTAAGGCCTAAGATGCTCTGTAAATAACACTTATCTTACCAAGGTAAAATTCTAAGATCTTAAAATGGTGTCACAAGGAGCTACTTTTAGCCTTAGGATTCTTTGTGAATACAGGCCCTGACATTCATGATTAGCTTATGAGATGGCAGTATAGAAACTTATTAACCTTGAATGCATTTTGAAGGGGCAGTATTATGTGTTTTCCAGCCACAAAGTGCCATTTTGTAGCATAATCAAGTAGCTATTGAAGAAAGGACACAAGGAAGGATAGAAGAAAATGGTTAATAATAGAGATTAAACGTAGTTGTTATAGAAATGATGGATACATCAAATGTGACTTAAAAGAAATTTCATTGTGCAATTTAACACCTTGTAATTGGGCCTCTGTCTCTTTAAGAACCCCTGCTCTTTCTGAAACTCCGCCTTCACGAAGTCATTGCAGCATCGCTCCTCTATTAACACTTTAACAACGTTTTTACCAGCATTACACTAAGAAGTAGCTCCTATAAAGAGCTCAGCAGATGTACAGTTCCACCAGGTGTTTGCTAATCGCTGCTGGCTAGTCTGAAGGAGTTAAGTGAGGGAGTCATGGGGTAGGGTTGCTCTGTTCGGTTCCACCCAGGCGTTTTACACAGGTAAACGGTTGAAATGGAGATTAAAGGATTTCTAAAACATGCACGAAATAGTCGAGGCAGTTATGTTTTTGGTGAAGACATAACATGTAGTTTTACATAATAATGCCCCATAAAAGTTTAGCGGTTTCTGAAGGCAGAATGGAAAGCAGAGCACCTCATCTGTGGAATTGGCTCCCAGAGTTCTGCAAAAACACACATGCGTAATCTAACTTCCTTTTTGATAAACTTGTATTTGCTCATGGCTCACAGCCCTGCCGTTGGCCATCCACTCCACCCCAACTGCTGCGCCTCACCTCTCTTTATTTCTCCTCATCTCTTGACACATTTCACACATGGCGTTATGCGTTTCATCCCACCATGTTTGCATTTCTCTTCCTGGTTCAGATACAGAATCTTACTACTCAACTATCCATCCATCCAACAACAAAATGACTCTTGTTCAGGGTTTCTGATGGTATTTACCATTCTTTTTCTGCCTGTTATCACAATCAAAAGTCAAAGCAGGTAGCTAATCTTACGGAATATGACTTAAAGTGTCTGTTTTATTCCTACAGCTAACAATAACATACAGAATGAAACTGTATCTGCTTAAAGTGACTGTTTTTTAAATTAAGAAGCTCCAGTGGAACCAGTGAACCGTTTTCCACATTTATACGGCTTTTAACAAACTGCTCATCTTATGACTTTCTTTCTTCTTGTCCCATCTCCATAAATGTCAGGGTCCATATTCTCAAAGATCCTCAGCGTTCTCTCAGAGACCTTCTATCTAAGCCTACAAGTTTCTGCTAAGGAGTTCTAGCTTAAGAGCGATTCAGTCAGCTGCTGAGAGCGATTGAGGAGACGACTGAACTTCCTGTCTTAGTAATGAGCTGTGGTTGACCCTGTTGCACAGCAAAGTGCATTCAGTTTAAAACCAATTACATTCTAGACTGGTGAAATGAAATCATTAGTTTCAAGAACTATGGCATGTCTATAAACAGTTTATTAGAACAGCTTTATAGTCATAAACATCGATGGCCCCTCCAGTTTCCTTCAGTCAAACACTTCAATCACCTCCTCGGTGCAGTTAAAGTCACCAGAATCCTGCTAATAACCTCATATTGTGACTCAGGTGTGCTGAAGTAGAAACACATCTAAAAGTTGCAGGACACCAATGTTGCAAACTGGAGTTGAAAACCCCCGAGTTAGAACAACTGCAGGACCATCGTAGGCAGTATTAAAGAATATCCCAGCTCTAAACAATGCCGTGATGATAGCATGCTGCACAGTCTGTCAGGCTGTGATATGTGTGATTGTGTGTATGTGCAAGGTTGGTTTGTTATGTTGCAAACATGATGTAAAGTGGAAAGAGTCATTGGTTATGATTCTTTTCTATGCTACTGTAAATGTTTGACATGGTTCAGGTGGCAAACATCTCAACATCAACTGTTCAGAAAGATTACAGCCTTTAGTGGAGACTGAAGAAAACCGTCAGGTGCTTAAATGTTTGACTCATACTACAGAACATCAGATGCGTCTTATACATGATAGTTTTACTCAAAGCTGAAGTTCAGTTTTGAACATGCTTGTCAAAATGCAGGTAGACATGGCTGGAAATCAGTGATTTCCTTTACCTGATAGGTGGCCTCATCGCATGCGTTCTCCAGGCCCAGGTTCACCATGGTGTTCTGCAGAGTCCGACCCATATAGAACTCCAGGGAGAGATAGTAGACACGCTGCAGAAAACCAGAGAACAACCAGTAGGTTTATTCCAATCCCACAGAGTCTACATAATAGCAAATACCTACACTTTTATGCAATTATTATCACTATTATTATCATTACACAGAGTAAAAACTGGTCAGTATTTAAGTTTAGTTAGTGCAGTATCAGTTGTATCAAAGGAACATCCGTTTCTTTGGAATTTTTTTTTTTTTGTACTGGTGGAAGCAGCTAGATGCGTTATTGATATTATATGCAGCGCATACATTAAAAAGGCTTCCTGTCTTCTTTGAAGGATGTGAAGATAAAACAAGAAACAAAAGTTAAAGAATAGCCATTTATAAAACAGCAAAATAAGTGACATACCAAGCATGTACAACATTTTGTGAAATAAATGCCTGGCTCATACAATAGATGACCTTCTCAGGTTCAGGAACAAGAGCATGTGTAGCAGGGCTGTTGAGAAGCCAAGGTCAAAATGCTATCTTCAGACAATGTTTCAACACGTGGAAAGTCCTTTCCCAATATCTAAACTGAAAGCAGGACTAATGTAAAGTCCAGTGTTGCAATCCAAACTTGCTCTTTCACTACTCATTCAAAGCTGTTTCCAGCTTTGAATGAGTAGTTTCAGCACTAGCTGAAACTTGATATATTTTTTAACTGCACTCAAATTGCAGAATTTGGTTCATTTCTACTCATTATATGTCTTTTCTTAATTCTTATTACTCAACTAAACACATGAATGATGCAAACGCCAAAACACAAAAACATTAAAAAACAAATGCAACACAAAAAAAAACACTGAAAACGAAAAATGTTGTGATAAGAGACAAAATGTTGCAAAAGGGAAAATAGCAAAACACCAAGTTTAAAACATCGGAAACTTGGCCCATAAACTGGAAGTGCTCCGGACCACTAGGGGGAGTCAACCACAAAAACATATGGGACCAGAACCTAGGTAAAGATGGGATGTCATAATGTAACTGGATGTCCAGAAGAAAGTTGGAGGGAGAAAGAAAGCATGCATTATACTTCTTTTCAAACATGGAGTTTTTTACACTTGGGTAATATTATATCAAGACTCCCTTAGTGGTCTGGAAGGCTTCCATTTTGTGGAGCCAGTTCGCTGCGTTTTATATTTGCTGCTGTTTTTTTTCATTTTGCTTCCATTTCCTGTGGTGGCAGAATGTTTTTTTTTTTTGTACTTCTGTGTACTTTAGTCTTTTGAAAGTGGTTGGGGAATTGCAAAATGAGCCCAAAAAATGTGAGAATCAGTTTTAAGTTGGAGTTCATTTTGAATTTGAAAAAACAACAATCAAGGAATATGATGACTTCTTTTTCCTTTACGTCTTAAAGTCTGTAGAATAAAAAAACAGACCTGTCAATATCAGAATCAGCAGGTCAGACTTAGAAAACTGGGCATCAGCATGAGCTTGATCATGCATAAACTCCAGTAATATATACAGCACATTATAAATGGTTCATGATATTTTAAATTAGATGTAAGATGAAACCTCCTCCCACCCTCAAAGGCTTTGTCCTCCTTTTAAAGGACCCCTCCCTCACGCTAAAAGCTGGGTCACACTAGCTGGCTGGTGAAACATTGTCCTTGTATGTCCTACAGAGTTAACTTTTGGAAAAACTGAGGTAAACCGTGCACCACAATCCAAACTAAACAAATTGGATGAATAGGAACCAATGAACAAAAATGTTAAAACCACATTTATATGAGATCAACAATTAAACTTTTCATAAAAATATTATTACAGCATATGGCTGCAAGCAAATGACAAAAAAACAAAAGATTCTTCTCTGAGGTCTAAGTTATACACAGTAAATTATGCTTTAGACATGAGTGAGTTATTCTCTTCAATCAAGAGGAAACCCTCTGGATTCAACCGTCACCAGCTACAGGAGGCAGCGGAGAGCTCAATCGATGACAGTAACTATTAATAGAAAAATACATTTGATCTCAAACAGTCCTTCAAACAGCATTATGGCGAGGCCATTTTGTGATGCGGTCGCTCATGTACTGGATGGATGAACGCTGTTACGCAATCACGTTCCAACAACCAGTTGCGTCTCTACCGGAACTCGACGCGGTGTACTCTCCTCAGCAGCAGTGTGTGTGCGTGTGTGTGTGTGACAGAGAGGGAGTGAAGGTGGTGAAGACGGTCTTTTGAAGGTTAGAAAGGCCGGTGGAGTATGCATGATAAGTATGCATGTACCCGAGCTGCTTACACATACACAAGCACGCGCACGTTCACACAACAACATGCGTCGACAGCAGGAAGTCCGCGCGTGACTATAAATGGATGCAAGGAGCAGAGCAGACACGCGCACGTACTCATAAACACATAATACATCTCACGCGCACAGCTAATGTCATTGACAGTGCAGCAGCAGCGCGCTGTCCATGGGCCCCTCCCACCTCTCGTCTCATCAGCTGTGTGTACGTGCTGGAGCAGACTGCGGCATCTACTGCTTACTTTCGGGTCCTTTTCATAGTAATGCTGCTGCGTCCGGATCCAGCGGCCCACCAAGTGGTCTCGGACCGTGTTAGCCAGGGCGAAGTAATAGTCCCGTTTGGTCGCAACATTTCGGTCCTTCACCAGGGTGAAGTGGAGGTGCCTGTTGAAATTAGTTTTCAGGTCCGCTACATTTTCCACCCCGGCCAGTCCCCGCACTGAAATCTGCTTCCTCCTGTCCTGGTCTGTCAGCGGCTTGGCCATGGCTGGAGGCTCGCTCGGTGCTAGCTGCTTTAGACTGAATGTGAAGCTAATCCTCGACTGAACTGCTCTGTTCACCCTGACTCCCAACTGACAGCAACCGGCCAGTGAAACCTTCCGTTTTCGCTGTATTTATAACTTTTGTGCCAAGTTGAGAAGAAAAGCATAAGCTTTTCCGGCAAACCTTTCACAATAAGGCTACATTTTTAAAAGTGCAAGGCGGAATTATTTTTTTATGGAGAGTAAAAGGTGCCAAATTACATAGAATAAATTAATTATGAAATCATTTAAATGTGTCATTAATTTTTTTAAATCTAGAAATAAATACAGAATACATTTTGAAACATATAATTAATTACATCTGCCATATTTAAATGTATTTCATTAAAAAAAAACAACTGGATATTTTTTTTTTTTACTTATTTCATATTCCTGTACTGAAACATCATGAATAATTTAAGCTGTCAACATTACCCATCAAACTCAGTGGGCGGGATCAAGGCTGCTGACTGGTTATTATTTTAGGTATCTATTATAATTTGTCACTTTTCACTGTCCAAAATTTCTACTTATTTCTGGAAAAATACAATTTCTGATAGACTATGAAGAAAAATAGTTTTATTTTTATTTTTTACCTTGAAGGTTATTACTTATGTGTCAATCTCAAGGCCTGAGGGCCAAATCTGACCCTCCTTTTCAGTGGCCATCTCTTGATATATTTTAATTTGTAGGTTTGGATATCATAGAGCACAGACTAACATTATTATGAAGTAGAAAGAAAAAGGTGGGTGAATGTTGGTACTGGAAAAATGCTTGTCAAATATTTTCACAAATAAAAATCAAGAGAAATTTATGAATTTAATGAATGTTGTGATTGTTGATTCTGTTGCATGACTCTGTTTTTATGTTTATGATGTAAAGCACTTTGAAATGCCTTTTTGCTGAAATGTGCTATACAAATAAAATTTGATTTGATTTTGATTTGAGAAGTATCAACAATGCCCTTTACTTTGATACCTCTAAATAAAACTTAGTGCAATCATTTTCTTCAGAAGTCACCTAATTAGTAAATGCAGCCCTCCTGTGTGTGATTAGATCTCAGTGAGAATTGTGCAGTGAAGGTTTGTTAGGAAACATTAATAAACAGACATATAGACCAAGGAACCCAGCAGACAGATAAATGAGTGAAGATGTTTTATTTAGAACCAAGGATTAGTTCCCTAAGTGGGAGCTGCGAACTGAGCTGTCAGGTGTGAAAAATTAATTTTGGGGAAATAATCACCAGAAATCACATTACATTTAATAATGCGATTTTAAAGAGATTTTACATAGTTTTTATTTTTGTTGTGGTGCACTTGCAGGAGGATCTGTGCTGCTGAAAATATTCTGAACAAAGCATGTCCACGACACCTGAAACAGGGAGAAATGTTTGCTTCATGTCAGTATTTATTAGTTTTCCTTCACTTTGCTTCATTGTCCACATCTTTCTCTGCAACCCCGACTGTGCCTATGCAGCTGGTCAACAGAGCAGCACATGAAGGCAGCTGTGCATTGAAATTCCCCATCTGCTTTCAGTTCATGAGTTTTCTAATGTATCAGTGTTAATCAATTGTAAATGTCATATTTTCATTAACTGTTAGCAGAATATCAACAGAAATAAGTGTTAAAACATCAGTCTGTGTATAATGTGTTTCACTTGGTGATTAAGTTACTGAAATAAATCTATTCAAAATGCTCTAATTTATGTATTTGTATAACTAAAATCAACTAAGCCTGAAAACATTGGAAATATATCCAAAAAGAAAGTCAGTCAGAAGAATCAGAACTTATATTTGAGGTTACTGCAGCTACTTCACAAATTGTCAAAACAAACAAAAAGTGTCAGTAATCATCCTTTATGTAGTTTAGGTTGACATGGTCTGATGAAGAGGCGAGTGCTTCAAAATGAAAATCCAAGTCTACTGCCAAAAACCAGCAGGAACAGAGAAAACTGTTGCATAACATTTGGAAAGGCAGCAGAGTTCCTTAAGAGGAAGGGGAAAAAATCCTTGGCAAGCAAACAAAGGACCTTACAAGGATGAAAAGAGAAACCAGGGGCACAAAAAGGTTACTTTGATAAGTTTATTACTAAACCAAGCAGGGTTTCAACAGGTTTTCATTCAGAACACAGTTATGCCAGAAACAAAAAAAAAAAAAAAAAAATTTCTCCATAAACCTGAGGGACTAAAACATTCAGGTCTTTGCACAAGCGACAGAAAGACAGTGAACATTGTCGTCAGAGCAGAGCTGCTGGACCGAGAACGTTCTCAGACAGCTGGACGTTAGCAGGACGCCACATCACACCACCATGGAACCAAACATCAAAACACCGGACTCTCCTTCCTGTTCAGAACCACTCAGAACTACAAATGGTCTACGCAAGTAACATACACTTCACTTATTACAAAAATATTCATCTTATTCAGCTCATAGCCAGGACAGAAATATAAACTTGTCACTTCAGAGTATGAGGCGTCTCAGGTGAACCATGCAAGTTGAAGCCAGAGGAATTTGACTGCAGAACCTGGTCTGATGGATTCAGCAGAGAAAGATGACGACTAACAGCAGCAACGTTGACGCGTCTGCTTGGTGGAACCTGTGCTCACATCCACACAAAAACCCGTGTTCCAATTTTAAAAACAGAGAATAAACTAAACTCCACAACTTTACAATCTGTATGAACAGAACTTTGTTGCTTCAGCAACAAAACAGAGGACCAATAAAATTAGAGCACTGCTTGTACATTTTTCTTTTGAGTACTTGGACGTTCAGGATGAAGCATCAGTCAGTTGATAGCTGGTGCGTAATGTTCTGCAGGGGGAGTGAAAACTTTTCTGTGGCAGGATTAGTTCTGTGGAGGAGGTGGAGGGGGGGCTGGGGGCATGCCGAAGGGCGGCATGCCAGGTACCCCCATGCCCATCATGGTGACAAAATTAGAAGGGTCCATGGGTGGTGGTGGTGGTGGGGGGGCATACATCATGCCGGTTGAGCCTGGAGGTGGAGGAGGTGGTGGTGGGGGGGCTCCGGGGGGCAGCGGGGGCTGCACTCCAGGGGGAGGTGGTACCATGGACTGGGTTCCCATGGGTAGCGGCGGCTGGGCTGCAGACACCGCAGGCTGTTGGGGCTGTTGCCATGGCGGCAGGCTGCCGGAGCCGGGGCTGGAGGTGGTGGTGGTATCTGTAAAAACATCAGAGATGATGTGAGCTGCAGGTCGGGCCTGAACACAGATGTTTATGATGATTTTTGATCTTCTGACAATGATGCGCTCATTATTAAGATGGCTCTAAAGATTTTATTTCATTTTATTTTTAGAACATTTTCAGTGCTGATGGCCTTCATCTGCCAGTAACCAGACAGGAAGTGGGAAGAAGGCCGACGACAGACCGGAGTCCACGTCCAGATAATCTTAAAAGATTTTCTTGCTGTGGTGGCACAGGGGCAACGCACTACCCACGTATTGAGGCCTTAGTCCTCGTGGCGGTGGTCGCAGGTTCGATTCCTGGCCTGGCAACCTTTGCCGCATGTCTTCCCCCTCTCTCCTGTTAAACTACTTTCAAATAAAGGCCACTAGAGCCAACAAAACCTTTATAAAAAAAGATTTTCTTGCTGTATGTGGTATGTTGCTGGTGTGGTGTTTTGGTCTGCATGGCAGAATCTTAAACTGGGAATAACGAACATGTTGGATGTCTTGGCCTGATGTCGCAGTGTGTGAGCCCAGAACATCACACATTTGAATGTGTGGGAATCCAACACACAGACAAAACAACTGAAAGTCCAGTGGACGTTGGAGATGTCTTTGTAGTGTTTTTTTTAATGTTATGATCCACAAACTTTTGCCATTGCTTCTTCCCAGTCGGCCATGTTTGTTTACTCTGAACTCAGGTTTAGTCTCAAGAGGTTTTGCCAGATTTTCTGTGTCATCTGAATGTTGGCGAGTGAAACCGGTTGGTATGTTGCTCCTGCCGTGTGGCTGAACACCACACGGCAGGTGTGGTGTTATAGCTACAATGTTTAATTGCCATGTGTGGTCTCAGGTTCTGAAGCTGTTGCCATGTGAACCAGGCGTTAGCTGGCCATGCCAGTCAGGTCAAAGACCAGAAGTGATCTGATATTTACTAGATTATTTCACAGGCCACTGAGCTGCTCTGATCAGACATGAATTTGACATTAAGAACATTTACAATATTTATAGAATAATTTCACATGTGTTCCTCTATTTCCTAATAAAGTCCCAGTCTAACAGCAGCACACAATTCTATACTTTCAATCTGATCTCTGGACAAAGGTGTGGAAACTCTTACTCTGTTGCCAAGGTAGAGGTGTACTTGTTGCCATGCTGCTAGTAGGGGGTGGGGGTGGAGCCTGCTGCTGCCATGGTGGCAGGGGAGCAGAAGGAGGAGGAGGGGGCTGGTTACCAGGAGGGGGAGGTGGGGGTGGCATTATACCCATGGGAGGTGGCAGAAGACCTGAATGGAGGAGAAAAAGTCACAATTAATTCCCTCTACTGAAACACACCAGATAGTTTCAGCTCCACAGTTTCTGCTCTGTGGTTGACCTCTGACCTTTCAACACAAAACTAACAGTAATGTATCTGAGAGGCCCCTGCTTGAAGCTGCGGCCCCGCCCTCAGAGCTGCTTAGGATCTGACGATGTTATTGTGGGATTATGGTGATTGATAAAATGTTCCTCATCATGTCGTGCACATAAAGACCAAATTAAGGAATGTTTACAGTAAGTTCACACCGCATGCTTTAATATTCCATTCTGACTTTTTGGGAAATCCGAATTTTATTGCACGGTTGTTCACATTTCCACTTCAGGCTGCAGTGTGAACGTTGCCCGATTTAGCAGCAAAAAAATGGTTTGAATTGAAAATGTTGCTTATGTTGTTGGTGGAGTTTGATTATTTATAGATCCTGCTATTAACTTGTTTTTGTTTTGTTTTACTGGAGTCCACTAGTTTCCAAATACAAAATGCCATCAAAAAATAAACTAATGTAGCAGAACATGAGAGTCTCACCCATGGGGTGTCCGTGAGGAGCCGGTCCCTGGCCCATTGGAGGTGGAGGGGGCTGCATCCAGGGTGGGGGCATGCCATTAGGGTTGGGAGGCATAGGTGGTCCTCCCATGTTGGGCATGGGGGGAGGGAAGCTCTGAGGGCCTCCAGGCCCCGTGGGCCCTCCCATGCCAGGATAGTTCCTGTTCTCACTGGGACCAGAGTTCATCCAGGGCGGCCGGTTCTGTGGAACAAAACGAGTCAATGAACACACTCCTCTGAGCCAATCAGAGTGAGGACCTGGGACTCGCACTAACCGGAGGAAGCTGGTTGTTGTTGGGTCCAGAAGCTCGGGGGGCTCCTCCTGGATTGCTGGAGTGTCCTCCTCCTGAAGATGGCACCGGGGCCTCCCCCAGCTCCGCCATGAGGGACAGATACTCCTTGTCCATACGGGCCTTGTCCTGGGCCGACTGGGGGGGCTCTCCACCTGTTGCTCTCTGGCCTGAAAAGGTGCTGCACAAACAAACAGGAAACACTGCTGAACTCTGCAGATGGAAGCAGCAGCATGCACAACCTTCCCCTCCATTACCTTGTGTATTTGCAGTCAGAAGAAATGTGACCAGCTCCTCCACATTTGGTACAGAGGGTGGTGTTGGTGATGCTGCGGGGCTCAGAGTTCTGCCAGGGACGGAGGATCCTACAAACAAGCAGCTTCTCTTCAGAGGTGCCAACTCAGACTGAACGATCAGACGCTAGGAACCAAAGCAGCACCGACCTGTTATCGTCCTCCCTCAGGGTGCCGTTGAGCCTGGCCAGCTCCCTCAGCTGCATCTTTCTCAGGTCGTTCTGATCCTCAGGCGTCTCGATGCCCTGCTTCAGAATGTTACGAATCTGAACACAGATTGGAATATTAGTTGATACAAAGCTGTTCAACGAAATGCAGGCTGATCTGCTGGCAGCGTGTCCCTCTGGAGCCAACCTGTTCCACAGCCTTTTTGACGTTCTCCATGGTGTTAGCAGTGACCAGGGCGTGCAGCGGCTCGTCCTCACCAGGCAGCATCTGGCCATCTTTACGGCCGACTTTCCCTTCCTTCACAGAACCTTTTCCTCTGATCATGATCTTAGCACAACATTCTTTCTCAATGTTCTTCAGAGTGTTGCCACTAAAAACAGGAAAACATCGGAATCTGGAATTTTATTTTAACCTAAAACATCTAACATAAACCAATAGGGAGCATAAACAATGACATAGTTAATATATATGAGTGAGCAACAGCAGCCAGTCCAGCTTACCGGGGCCCAATGAGCAAACCCACAAAGTTGATTTCAGGGTATTCATCTTGGGGGATCATAACTTTGTCGCTCACTCTGGTGGCTGGAGGCCTGAAGGAAAAACATGGGAAACGTTTACAGAGAGAAAGCGACAGTTTTCTGAACAGCTAAAAGTTTACGCAAACATTGATCAGTAGCAGAAGTTAACAGAAAGATTGGGTTTTAATGAATTCTATTTGGAGCCCGATGTCAGAAACCTGACGCCAAACCTTCTGCTGCATCTCTGTAATGACTTCTATCCAAATATATACATCTCATGTTAGATATAACTGTATGGCTGGTGCTGTAAGGAGGTTCTCAATGAGAACATCTGTTGCTGGGAGCGCCATAACATAACAGGGAGTTACTAATCTGGTTCCTAAAATGTTAATGCTCAAAACCTAAAAAAAACTAAGTGCACCGATAAATTGGGCAACTGATAAAACAACAGCAATTTCCTTAATTTTGTCAACTTTGTGAAAAAAAATAAAAAAAAGAAACCACTGCATTTACTTAAAAAAAAAAAAAAAACGCAATTGGCGTACTACTAAAAAAGATTTCATGTTTGATTTTAATTGAGTAAAACATCAGAAAGAGGTGCAAGTTAATTTAGTGTACATGTAGAATCTACATGCTGCAAGACTCCCTGTTCTACAAATTAAAATCCTTGAAGGGGAGTGAGGTGGAGGACATACTTGTAGTCAGCTGGAGGCTTGAAGTCGGGGTTGAGAGCAATCATTTCTGTGATGAGGGAGTGGCGCTCCTCCTCAATCTTCTTCCTAGTGCGATACTCACGGGTGTTCAGCCTTTTGCCCTCACTGTTGTAGATGGGCTCTGGAGAAGGAGACCTACAAGGAGACAAAATACAAGACGCACAACAATGACGTCTTTCTACAGGCAGCAGCTCTTCCATCTACAATCAAACAGGCTCCCTAAAGCTGACTATGACTTCAGAATGTTGGGACAATTTGCATCTTAAAGAGATCTAGTTGGACTCATGGTCAGCGCAAAAGCAAAACTAAGCAAAAGGAAGTATGCACTGACATGTAAAAGGTTAAGAGTCCATTCTGTCATACCATTCATTGTTAGACGGTGGCAACCAAAACGGTTTAGAGGTAATTAACCCAGTAAAATGGAGGGGCATCAACAGAAGAAACATACAATAGAGAAAAGAAAAAAAGCCCAAGCCAGTCTCCAGTCTGGACACAGCCACTCATTAAAAAGCACATGGGTGGGTTTGTCCAAACTTTTGAGTGGCACTGCAACTAAAAAATGTATAAATATAAAGTCAGAACTACACCTGCATACAGGATTTTTGGCCCACAATAAAGCACAGAAGGTAAAAACCAAAGCAAAATTTAAAATGCTAAGCAGTGTCGCTGGCTTTGACGAGTGCTTGGTGCTGACGTGGTGGTGGAGGGCCGTACCTCTCCGTGGAAGCTGAAAACCTGTGTTGGCATGTTAAGAAGGCCCTGCGCTTGAAAAAGAGTTAGATTGACGTGGGGTAATTTGGGTTAGAGGAAAGGAATTAGGATTAGATATCCACATGTTCCTACGCTCTCTTAACAGAGAGCAGCTTTTGTGTCCGTGTGAAGAGTTGGGGGTGAGGGGGGGGTTTTCCTTTCAACGGTGACAACCTGTAACATCTCCCGAGCCGTTTCTCTTACGTTGGACAAGGGGATGGTTCACAGGACTGCTGCGGTTCTTCTTATGTTTTGGATGCTGTGGAAATGTGTGAGAAACTAACACAGTGTGCAAGTTCAAGTGGCTTTATCTAGCAGAGGTCAAGTGGACACACTGAGGGCAAGTCACTTCCTGTAAAAACAGATGCTTTATAACCCTACGTTACAGACTGGCCACTTCTAAAACGAGCACAGCTCTGCCCAGTTTCTTCCAGATCTCAAGAGTCCAAAGGGAAAAGGGGAATGCAGCCCCCTTCACTGCAGGGAATTGTTTAAAGGCGTTTGTTAGGAAAAACTCAGATGACCAGCAACAAATCACTCGTTTCCAATCTTCCTCACTGTCCTGTTATATGCTTTGTACTCACTAGGAACTCAAACACTTGCAAAAACTTAAAATAAATCACCATAAAAAAAAAAGGCAAAAGGTTAATGTTCCCAAAAAAATCCAAATTATCTGAGCTAATTTACCCCAAAATATGTTCAAGTCAATATCCTTTCTGCCAAAATCCTGCTTCAACAGAAACCATTTAACACATGTAGCACACTGTCATTAGTTTACATGGCGTTATAAAGCAGACGTTACAGGAAGTGGGTCAAACTGTGGCCAAATCTGAAGCATAAGATTCCACCATCAAGGAAAATGAATAAGGTGGAGATATACCAAAACATTTTATTTGCTCTGGTACTGACCCAACTACATTATTAAAGACTAATTTGAACAAATATTGTTTTTGTTTTTTTTTTAACCCAAGACTCAAACATTTCTCATGTTTTCTTTCACATGTTTAGTTCTTCAACTGAACTTTGCTGTATTTATTTTGAGAATTTCTTCCCATTTCATTCAAAACATAAAAAGGTATTAGAGAGACATAATTCCTGCAACAAAGAAGAACCTTCCATTTCCTGAGTCTTCCATTTTCAAAGACAACAATTAAAATTTTGGGTTAAAAAAAAAGTTGGATTTCTAGAATGGTTTCTAATTGCGTTCAAGTTTAATAAATGACTCGTATTATTGCGACTGAGCTCATTTCAAGCCTCTATTAAGAATAAACATTTACATCCTGAATGTCCTTTTCTCCTCTGCTTTAGCCTCATGGCATTCAAACCACTACCTCAGAAACCTTTAGTCTTTAAAGATTCTTTTTGTTCCTTAAATTGTTCCTCTTTTTGTTTTCCTGTGACAAAACGATTTGGATATTAGGCTCCAGGTGTTACTCTAGCACACCCAACTGTGTACCAGCATGTAAACAATGCGGCAAAAAGGCAAACCAACTCCTCACATCAGACATGTGGCACAGAATCCTTAACATTAAAGTGAGAGTTTAGTGTTTTCTTTCTGAAACATTAACGAGGTTATGAACAGTAATGTTTTACCAGTAGTGGATCACTCTGGCATCTTCCAGAAAACTGACCAATCAGAGCAGAGCCATGACTAGCATGGATTTCCCTTTCTCAAAATGATTCTCATCTCAAAAGATATCAAAGCAATTCATGCAAACAGCTACAGAACCTTTGCATTTTCTCTAATTGGTTATTGACAAATAAATCTGTAGTCATTTACACTGAGGACCCTGGTGTGTAGCAGCAGATAAGAAATGACCTTGGCTTGTAAAATATGAACTGAAATGTGAAAGCTTGGCCCTGGTGTTTGGCAAGTCGCTAACAAAAAAACAAGCTTATGCAAATGAAAATGTTCATTTAAACTTTTCCAACCATGGAAAAGTCAAACAAAAAAATGACAAGTGCTGACATGCTATTTATAGATTTAGTAAACTGTGTTTGCATAAACTACAATAATATCCTTGAATAACTTGAAGTTATAATACAACTTTAATAAAA
Source organism: Girardinus metallicus (assembly GCA_903067095.1). Lineage (NCBI taxonomy): Eukaryota > Metazoa > Chordata > Actinopteri > Cyprinodontiformes > Poeciliidae > Girardinus > Girardinus metallicus. The sequence goes on along the minus strand of CAEGAE010022799.1, from coordinate 5,921 downwards.
GGCCTTGTTGTTGGCACCCCTCTGACCGGTTGTTTACTGTGACACTCCTTATCCAAGCAAAGGATTTTTTTAAAAAAAGGAGGTTACTATCTGATTAAAGGTGAGATGCTAAATAGTTATAAACTCTAAAGAGCCATTCTGCAGGGAAAAACTGACTAAATTCTAAATACTTTTGACACATTTTTCAAATATTCAGTTTAAGGCTGCATATGCTTGATAATAACTTGGTCTATTCCATACGGATGTGATGATCTGATGCTGTTTAAGATTCATCTTTTAAATGTAAAACTCAACTCAGATATATTAGTCTATATTTGTGTAGGTCATTGATATTTACTAGTCGCAGCTAATTTTTACCTTTCTACATGTATAAATGTGAGAAGTTTAGTCTCCTTTGTACAGCTCTCTCCTCTGGGGGTGGGTGGTATGTTAGTATTTGTTTATGTTCTGCTGTTTTTGTCATCTACAAATACAATACGTAAAAATATCTGAGCAAAAAAGAAATATTCAGAAGGTCCGAAATATGCATTTATATCCTATGTGGAAAAGTTCAATAAACTGAAGTAGAACACCTAATAACATAATCAACTTCATGTCAGATGAAGTTGACATGAAGTTGTCAACTTCATGTCAACTAGTTTATTTTAGTTTATTTTTGCATAAGGCAACATTTTTAGCAACAGAACTAACAGCCATCATGCTGAAAAGGACCTATAGATTTGGAATCTATTATTTTAAACTCCATTATTTTTGGCCAGGAATCAAAATTCCATACAAAAAAAAAGATCAGAATGTGTTTCAACAAGTTACATTTACATTCAGAGTAGGGCTGGGCGATTTATCAAATTTGTTGCTTAGAAAAATTCACATTTTGGTAAATTGGTATTTTATTTACAAGTTTACTCAATGGGCTACAGAGTGATGTCAGCCAGATATTTTTTTTTTTTAAGTTTATGTTTATTTTCACTTTGAATTCTGATCAACCAACCACAAATGATAATTGAAATTGAAGCAAGTTTTTAAAAAAATATATATTTTATCATTTGTAAGTTCCTTTAAAAGGAGAGGGGGTGAAAAAAATCTGGTTAAACTTTGAAGCTACATCGCCCAGCCCTAACTCAGAGGCTCAACTGGACAGATTATTAAATGACGATGTGCCTTTTCTGTCCTCTGCTTTGTTTAACACAAGATGGAATTTTGCCCAGATGCTACAGCATGTTGTACGGCCCCACAATAAAGATGGAGATGTTGAGGCAAGACAGCATTTATACCTAAAGTTTACATTTAGTCTTTAATAAATAGAAAAATGTTTGGCTTAAACTCACTCAAAACATTTTCACATCATACGAGTTTTACAGATGTAATTCAGTAGCAATATTGAACCGTCAAGTCATTGATAAAACTAACGTTTTTAAAAAGCTAATAATTCTGGTTACAATTACCAATTACATTCTTTATTACACCTTTTTGAACCTGAGCTCACAAACAAATCAATACCTCAATTTTCCTAAACAATCACTTAGATAAGGTAGATAAGTAAACCTTTGACCTTTTTAGCTAACACTAATATAAAATAAAACAAATATTTATAGAAAAAAAAAATCAACATTAGTCTTCCAAATAGGCAAAAGGTAGAGAAAGTGTTACTGTTTGAGGGTTTAATCTTTTCCAACCTGTCCTCAGGGTTAACAGGGATTCCCAGGTCTCCTGTACGCAGTTTACGAGTCAGGTCTTCAATCTGCAGTTGGACTGGAAGAATTCAGGTTAGGAAAGAAAACAAGGATGGAGAGAAATGTGGTTACCACAGCAACATCAGAGAGAGAGTGCTCTGCACTTCATAGAGCAAAGTCTCAATCACTACTGCAGTAAAGACAATTGGTGAGTCTGTTAAAAAGGGAGATCAAATCAACATGGTAAGACTACAGCAGAAAGCTGGAGTCCTTTCTGGTGCTACATTGTAATCACAATGAAAATGCCTGTGAGGTCATTTCAATTAGGGTTACAGACAACCAACCTTTGTTCCACAATGATTAAGCATGAGAACATGTCAAATGAAGAACCATGGTTCCTAAAAATGCCTGCCGCCTCATCAACACTTAAAACAAGGCTGGGGTTGACTTCCATGAGCACAGCTGCACTCGGTTTAAAGGCTTCGGCATTTCAAGGACAAACTTGGTCAATTTGTTTGTTTTGGTTTTTTTTTTTTTGTTGCAGGTTTCAGTAACAGAACAGGTGATTACAGTCACATTTGGCACTCCACAGATTTAACACTGAGGGGCTGCTGTGACACAAAGACAAGTCTCATATTCAGGAGGCAATGAAGAAAGGAATAGATCAGACATTTCATGCACATTATGAGAAACGGAAAGGAGTATCCCCTTGAACACAGATTCATTAATCCTTTAGGTGATTATTCTGAGTTAAAGAGGTGGATACGCATCCTGTAACTCGATGTTCACAACAATTTCATTCTGAAACTCTTGTTTTAGGGGATCTACTTCATGAGCAAACTAAGTGTGACAAGGAGGGTGGATACAGATGGATGTTTACATACCAGTGAAGAACAACCATTACCAATGAGGGGACAAAGTCAATACTGGTGTTAGTTACAGACAAAGGGACTCATTTAAATTAGAAACAGTTCAACACTGTTCCTGTGGGAGAAATGTCTTCTCCTGGGAAACATGTAGTGCAAGCAGACTGAGAAGTCAAGCAATGCAATTTAAGTTTTTTTTTTTCTTCATAACATTTTTCCTACTACAGTTAACATTCATGCATCTAAAAAAATACAATTATCTGAATTCAGTATTTTAGTCCTAATGAATTAAGCTGTGGTGCTTCCAGATGTGAAGCCAAATATTAAAACTTCAATCATTTATACATCCAGTTGTTCCTTCATGCATTGATGGCTTCATCAGTTTCTATAACTGGATCAACACTGATGTGCTACAGTTCTCATCTGGTTGCAGTAGAGGCCAAACCATTTTCTCAGATTCTGATTCTGTTACCCAGGTTACATTTTTGCTCAAGTAACATGATTGTTCTGGAGGGGGTGGGGGGGGGGGGTTGGGGGCAGCTACTCTGATCAGACAGGTTTTTTCATTCTGCCATCACAAGCTCTTGTTAATGGTGTCCAATGGTATGCAAACCAAAAGGCTACAGAACATAGCAAAACCACTTGCAGAGAAATAACCATCATAACATCTTACATTAACATTTATAATAATTATTGCTCATCAGGATCTTTTTTTTTTTTGCTTTGTTTCAGCAGCTGGAGCAAGATTTTACATGCAAAACTGAAAATATAGAAATTATAGATTACTTTGAAAATAAATTTGACTTAAGATGTTAGTTATGTATATTTCAAAAGATACATTTGGACCATTCCAGCTGCTGGGAACTCAGCAAACAGTAAATAACAATAACACTGATGACATCAGAAAACAAGAACTTTAAATGCAATTAATGAAGCATATCACAAATACCATTTACAGCCATATTTGATAGAAGATAATTAGCATTTACCTATATAAGCTCTTTCCTGGTCTCGAGTGAGTCCAGGGGGAATGACAGTGGGCATTCCCGGGATGACCGTCTTCTGATCTGGGGTCTCACTGCTCCATCGGCTCTTTTTCCTTTTCTTTTGGCCAAAATCTAAGAAAATAAAATCCCAATAACACAAATGTTTCAGTGATACATTGCAGGATCAACATTAGCTGCAGATACTTTTATCAAGACAACCCTGAATGAACACAAAGACGTTTAATGAAACTTAGAAAAGGTTTGTTAATGTGTGTTTATTTTGTATTTTTTGGAACTTAAGGAAACTGGACAATTTCATACTTGGTTGTAAACAAAGTTTGATGTCCAAACAACTGAAGTCAGTTTTTATCTTCATTTCAAAGTGGAACCATAATGCTTAATTTGAACAGGGAGTTTTTCTGTGACTGTCCAGTGTTGTCTTTACAGGTAATAATACTCTCACAAAACATTTGCAGCTTTTCCAATAGCGAAACTGTTTAAATTTCTAAATACATTGATGTAAAATGACATTAATATGGCATTTATACTGAGGTGATATATCTATAACCATTTTGAAAAGTTCACTAACATACTAAACCTTTCCAAATCCTCATTTTCCTAAAACAACACAAGTCATTTTTGCCAAAAGTGTCCCCTCAGCCTCCCCCCAAAAAAATTGCCACCATTATTTAAGGAAAGTGATTAAACAATAGTGCATCTTGTTGCATCCCAAAACTTTACTTCAGAAAACAAAAGAACTAACGGACATGAACCACAGGTTGAAAGAAAACAGTTTAGGATTTCGAACTGAAGCCAAACAAAAGCAGTCCAGAATCCTTTAAATATGTGGAATAGCCCTTTACTAACGTGCCATATAGGATGCTAACCTCAGGGTCATAGAGTATATCTATGAATACAAACTATATTCTGCAGCTAGATATTATTTCACTTTCAGGAAGTTAAAACGTTTCCTTCATATACCCAAATCTTTAGGAGGAAAGGTTCACTCAGTGACAACACGGCTGCAAATGCTGTGAACTAATAAACGTTAGCAGACGATGCGGACTCCATTTCATGAAGGCCGGGGCTGTTGCGCGGCCTAAGCGACGACATGAGGCTAACAAGGTTTCACTAGCTTACCCGTTTTAGCCATTCCGGACATCACTCCTTGTTGTGGCGGAGCCTGGGTCGAAAAACCTGTCCCTGGACTAAACTGGTGCGCTGGAGAGAAAGCAGTGCTAGGCATAGTACCCGGGTAACTCTGGAGAGAAGGGAACGACCCAGGGGGTGCCGGAGTTGGCATCAACCCGTTGCCAGCACCAGGCCCTGCGTCAAACCCGCGTTTAGCACCGATACTGGGGTGCAACTTCCCGAGGGGAGTTGCATTCGCTCCAGTGGCCATTTTCACTCAAATGTCCTTTAAAATGGCTCTGAATTAATAAACTACAAATTCAGTCAAGACTAGTTTAATTTAAACAACGTAGATTTCTGATAGCGTATCCGTGGGACTTGCGCCTAATGCTTTAATCAAAATGGCGCCTGACAGAATTTTACAAAGCGATCCAGGATAGCATGTCTTAGTAAAACGCTTTGCTATTGGCCAGTCAGACTTTTGTACTCTGGGAAGTAATTGGCCAATTTACCAGTTTTTTTGTTTTTTGTTTTTATCATGATTTTTTTCTATGCGATACAGTACCGTATAGAATAGATTATAAAACATATCTACTTCACCGCCCTGGCACGACGATCAAAACACATTTCATTACAACTCACCGGAACAAAAACACTCGCGCTTTCAGCAACTGTTTATATGGAGATTAATTTAAATTTTGCTTCAAACGACTAGAAGCTATAAAATAAAATAATGTAAAAAATTATGCTGAATAATGTAAAATAATTCGGAAAAACCAAGGTGTTTCCTTAGTCTTCTACATGCTTTTCCAGTACATTACACATCCTGATTTTTTTCTAATAAAATTATTTAAGTTTAAAGTCTGAAAACATGCTTAACATTTCTAAGCATTTTTTGACCAGATGTAGCACTGGTTTCAAACAATTTCTTGAGAGCCTTTCTATTCTCAGGCTAATTTCCCACCCAAAATATTCCTTTCTTTCAACAAGAAAAAAAAATCCCAAGTCATACAGAACTTCTTCCCTTAAATTCTATGATTTTACATATAATGGGTAGAAAAAGTATTCACCTCTTTTAAGCCACCAGGCATGTCCAAAGTGAGACTGGGGAGCCTTTTGCACAAATCAAGAATGAAGCAAATCTTGTCCAAAGCGGTTAATATAAATAGACATGTCTTATTTTTTTTGGGGGGGGGGGGGGGGGGGGGGGGGGGAAGAAAAAGTTTTTTTTTTTTTTTTTTTTTTTTTTTTTTTTTTTTTTTTTTTTT
>CAEGAE010022796.1:0-12615 GCA_903067095.1 Girardinus metallicus | reverse complement strand
CAAATAAAGTCCCGGCCGGAACACGGTGCGCTAAATAATAACACATAATATAACGAGGCTTCGAGGCGGATCAGTTTTCCTCGAGGAATTTTAATAATCGAGGTACTCGAATCACTCCAGGAATCGTTTCAGCCCTACTTAAATACTCTCAGTATTTCATCAGCCTTTGCTCAAAGTAACCAGGAGAGGAAAAAAAAGGCAAGAGACTTTAGGCTGTTATCAGTTGTCGTTGCTTGTTCAATAAAAACTGAACACAAAATGTTCAGCAAAGTCATCTGAGCTGCTGTTGTGATTGCAGAAGCTTTCACTACGTAATATCTCTCAGGTTCATCCACCATTGTACAAAGAGACTGGCAACGGAAAACGACGGTTCGTCCCAATGCGCGTCCAGAGCAAAACGTCAGGCGTCTGGCTTCAAAGTCAACTTGAAGCGTCAGATGAGATTTGACACGAAATGCGTTCAGTGTGAACACAGCAATATGCAGCATCAAGCATCTTTACAATCCTTTTAGCTTTTGTTCTGATTTTGATGCGTTTGGGTCACATAATCCATCTACTTCCTGAACAGTTTGATGGTTTTGCATTTTCACACTTTTCAAACTAGTTTGAACAGATGAGCAAAGTACCTTCAAGACTCTGACCACTTTTAAGGTCAACCGTTAAAGTGGCATGAGAAAACTAGAAAGTGACCATTATCAACTGCTGTAATTATTACACATTCTGTAATAAGACCTTTCTTCCTCTTTCCAGAAGTCATTTATATCTTTAGTTATTTGTCTGAAAAGTCCACATATACTATCTCTGTGAGAAGTACTGTCAACAAACTCATCACTCTTGGATATTTGTTTGTTTTTTTTCTGAAAATTTACATTGAACCTTGTGGCAACACCAGATAATAAAAAAAAACAGAAGAAGAAACTAATTGTCTGCAGCAACGACATCCACTGGATAAATTAAAATGAGTTTTGCTGGGAGAAAAAAACGCAGATCAAAGTTTTTGTATAAATGCTGCAGCAGTGTAATTCATAGGAAATTTCATGCCAGTTGTCTGAATAATTATCAGTCCTACTGACCATCAACGATAAACAAATATCAGTCTAGACACTGGCTCTCATCTGTAGGCCACAGTTACTGAGAGGATGTTGAGACTTCATCTTTAGTCATCAGCGCTCACATGAGAAAAAAGAGACAAATTAACCTCAGCATCACAGCATCCACTTGTCAACAATATTCTGTCGTTGAGTTCTGCTCCTTCCTTAGTTCACTGCTTTAAAATGGTAAATATATCCAGCCTTGTTTAAAGAAGCATAACCTTGACGCAACCGTTTCCAACACCGGAGGGTTTGTGTCTGAACTGACTTTTATCTCCAACATTAGACTCAGTCTGGCTCTGAAACATTCCCAGCTGCAACATTTTCTAGGAAAGCATTCGAGTTTCCAACAAAACCACACTGCTCTCTCTTCAGCTGAAATTTTACAGAAGTATGAGATTCTGTAAAATCTCTGTTGCTTCTGTTGCTAGGAAGTAGGACTTTTTAATAGTGTTACGGTGTTTACACAAACATTCTTGCCAGAAATGTGTTGCATAATCTAAACGCTGTTATTAAAAACTTTTGCTTCTGGATGTAAAACGTTGTGTGTCAGAAACTACAAGTCAAAAGTTTGGAACTGAATCAAATTGCAAAGTTGTAGCAAGACTTGAGAATTGCTGTTGACGGATGCTCTCCATCCTTTCTGACATAGCTTGAGATATTTCACAAAAGGAAAGAAAAGTCTAAAAAGTCACTTTAAAGTGTTGAAAATCTGGGAGCTTTTCTGCAATTTGTGCTTCTGCAAAGAACCGACTTGGTGAAAATGAATGTTAGCCACTATTTTCAGAGTTTTATTCATATGTTTAATTGTGTGCATTATTTTCCTTCCACTTCACAGTTACACACTATTTTAGGTTGGACTAAAAATAAGATCACAAATAAAAAACATTTGAATTTGTGGCTGCAATATGGAAAAAAAGAAAAAAGTCCAGTGGGTGTTAAACTTTTACAAGGCAGGTTTTTCTATTTTACATATTAGGGTCATATTAATATATATATATACATAAAATAAAATTACAAGAGAGAAAGCAATAAAATTACGAGAACAAAGTCAAAATAAAGTTGAAATAATGAGAATAAAGATATATATTGAGAATAAAATAATATTTTGAGAATAGTCATATTAATAATATTAAACCGATAAAGAAAATTTATTTTTTAATGTTTTTGCTTTTCTTTTTCTTTAGAAATGGCCCTTTATTATTTCATCGGAAACTAATTACAATCCCCCAAATTTGAAATCTATTGCATGATTTCATTTTCAGAGTGAATCCACTACAAATGAACAGTTGAGTATTTTGGACCAGAGAGGAAACATGATGGAGTTTTCACTATTTTAGCCTCATGGCTGAAAGAATTGTACATCTTTTCCTGAAGACGCAGTATTTTACCTTTGGAGCTCAACGGTCTACAACTCTTTGTTTTTCTCCATCAGGGTCTTCTACTCTTCTCTGATTACCAGGCGTCGACCTTTGACATATCGAAGCTCCCCAGCCACAGGTTTGAGGCCATGGATCACTTTGCGAAGTGCTTCCTGATCCTGCGTCTGGAGGGGAGCCGGGTCGAGGGAGGCCTTCAGAGGGCGCGGGGCGACGGCCGCGGGTGGAGAGCGGTGCGCGTGGACCTGGTGTCGCCGCCGGTGGATCGCTACGCCTTCACCATGCTCGGCTGGACCGGCTCCCGGGTAAGGAAGCTTTTCACTGACGGTTTGGGCGGAAAAAAGCTGCCATCACCTTTTAGATGTAGGTTTTTAGTCTCATCACTGATTATTTTGAATGTTAGCCTATCATAAGGATAAAAATCTAAAAATTTATTTCTGAGTTACGTAAAACAAAGTGTTGACTTTAAGCTGTTAATTCTTTCACAGATGTTTGAGAGAGACTTACGAAGGTTTGCTCGACTGGAACGACAGATGCTTCTGGACAACCACGCCTTGTTTGACAAAACAAAGGTACTGTTTATTTTAGGGTACATAAAAATATACTTTCAGTCTAAAACTTTATTTTTTTAATGTTTATACTGGTTGTTTCATTGAGATCCAGTTCACTGCAAAAACAAAATCTTACCAAGTATTTTTGGTTTAGTTTCTAGTGCAAATATCTACACGTGGAAGAAGACAAAACAAACTATGAAGTAACTTTTCAACAAGAAATAGGAGCTTGTTTAAGTCAAAAAATTAAACCAAAAATACTTTCGCAGTGAAGAACTTACTTACAGTAATTCTGTTTTGATAAAACAAAATTACAATCACAGATGCAAAACAAGAACGAGCCAAAAGCAAGAGCAAGTTTCATAAGATGATCTCTTTTTATCTTAAAACAAAATTTTAATTTCTCTTAAAGGACAAAATGCTTATTATAAGAGCAGTCATTTAAGGAAATGACCCACAGACATTTTAAACAAAGTAAAAATGATCCTGTCGACGTCTGCAGCCACAGTGAAGCTACATGGTGCTCCAGGTTTTGAATTGATTTAGATTTATTTAAAGTGTGTTGGTTTTTGAGCTCTTTTTAAATACTTTTTGTTATCAGACATGTTTTTTATGTGATTTATTGATTCTACAGGTCTGGAAATATTCAGTCCTGGGTGCTGCAACTGGTTTCAGTAAATATGTTTGTCTGGAATCAATTTATTTGGTGATCTAAAATATGTTAGTTTTGACCAAGGCAAACAAAAGCCATCTACAATAGGAAAATACATTTTTAGATCATTCTAAATGAATTGAAATGAAAGAATATCTCATTAGAAATCGCTTTAAATACAGTTTGTTGTTGTATTAACTTGTTTAAAAATGTTTTGTATCAGTAAAGATCCATGCAGGCTTTAAATCGAACTCCATTGATTTTCATGTCTTCAGCTAAAAACACCGTCACTGCTTTCTTTACCGCTGCAGTATTCTCAGATCCAGTCCTGAAACAGTTCATATCTGCATGGTAACTTTAAAGACGCCAACATTTGGCTTATTATTCAGTAAACTGACGGGAGAACAACCAAATTCACGGGAACCATCAATCTCACTGACGGCCATCTTCCAGCCTCGGCTTTTTCCTGAGCTCGCCGACTTATTTCCGATGCAAGGAGCAGACAGGAGAGCCGATTGGGTTTCGAGTCGAGTGGGACAAGGGTGTTAGGTGGATCAGCGTGCAGATCGACAGGGAAGAAACCCTGTCACTGCAGCGTCCCGTCAGCGGCTCCCCGGGGACGGAGGTCAGAGTCCCCGGGATCAGCGGGCGGCAGCTCCCTGACAGATATTATACACGGCCAGCCAACTCAGATGGCGTTTATTCAAATGCAAGGGCAGAGCTGCGCCTGCTGACAGTGCAGTCACCCATGCACTGAGGGTGGATAAGAGGGTAAAACACACAAACAATCTTTCCTTTCCTTCCCGTTTTGCTGAGTTCTTTACGTTTTCTGGTGCATTCGCCGCTCTGCGATCTGCCGTCACTTCTTCTCTCTGAACCGTCAAGGTCAACAGAAAGCTTCACATGTTGCACTCAGAAAGCTCTTCACGACCGGTTTCTCATTCTGAGCCCAACATCACAGCCATAATTAACCTAATGAAGATCAATTAAGTGTCTCTGCGTCCGTCCTTCCTCCGCCTTCACACAACTCGGCTCATGTTCGTTCGTTTGCCTTGGGCAAAAGGGGACTTTTTTTTTTTTTGTCCATACTGACTGCAGTTAATTGGTTGAACGTATGGCTTAGGACAACGTGATAAAAGAGCTTTCATCTTTTCCGTGTCCTTTCTAATTGGCCGTCAGTTTTGAAGGGACTTCTGCGTTGCTTGTGTGACTGGTGTCACAGAAACAGGGGGAGCGATGAGGACTTATGTCTGATTAAAAGGGAAACATCTCAGCTAAGGACCAAAGGCGGTCGTTTAGAGGACTTTAATCATCCGGGTCTCTGGGAGACTCTCAGTGGGCACCAGCTGGTCTCTGTCTTATTATAAAATGCTTTAAAAAAGGATTAGAAGTCTACAGCATCCTAATGATCTCCACTCAATTATGAACAGACTCTGGGGAAGTCCTTGAACCGCCCTGGGAGTGTCGCACAGAAACACGCTGACTTGGGGTTCGTACATGTCAAATACATTCCTGATGTTACACATTCACTGAGAGTCAGTTTTACTGGCAGAGAAGGCTGTTATTGGCCGTTGTCAAAACATAATCCAAACCAATTACGGAAAATAACCCTACAACACAAAGCTTTATGAGCGTAAGGCGATGGATGTTGACAGCTTTACTCATAAAGCTTCACATTACACAATATTCACACTGGTGTTGAGAGTACGAGCAGAGCAGAATACTTCGCAGAAAAGCCACTTATTGTATGGGGGGATAATAGAAAGCAGTACGTCTTAGTAAGGCAAGGAGTGGTTGCCACAGTGTAATAGGACCTTTGTAGATTAAAAAGAAAAATACATTTCCACCAAAAAAAAAAAATGCATCTGAGTTTGAAAAGTCAAAACGTGGCTAGAAAAAAAAAATGTAACTTTGAGATTTATCTCTGAGATTTTCTAGAAAAAAATCTTGACACTTTTCTGACTTTCAAAAGTCTAAAATTTTTGACATTTAAATTTTCAAATTTCTGATGTTAATCTCAACATTTCTGAGTTTTTTCTTATAAATTTTGGACTTTTTAAATTCAGACATTTCCATGTTTTTTCTCACTAACTTCAGAGCTTCATCTCAAAATTTCAGAGATTTTTTTTTCTCGCAAATTTTCCATTTTTGGAGCACAGACCTTTTCAGTTTTTAACTAGAAAAATTCAGATATTTATTTCAGAATTTTTTCTTGTAAATTTCTTAATTTTCAAACTCAAAAATGTCTGTTTTTTTTCTCAAAATGTCTGAGAATAATCTAAAAATTTCTGAGTTTTTTCTCACAAATTTTTTACTTTTGGAACTCAGAATTTTTCTTTTTTTTTGTAGAAATTTTCTGATATTAATCTCAAAATTGTTGAGTTTTTTGGTGGAAACGTACTCATTTTTAAAAATTACCTATAATAGCTCCAACGGTTGAATCCATTTCACTTTTCTATGTTTATTTTTTTATTTATGCCGAAGAGTCTCTGCAGAAAAAACTCTTGAAACTAATTAGTCCTTTATACACGTGTGCAATAACAAACCCGAGAGTTTTCTCCATGATTTATAACTAAGAATTCTTTGTGAGTGGACATAGATGTACACTGACATTTATTTGTCCTGTGAAAACGTCGGAGGCAATTACTCCAAACGATATTTCCTGAGCAGCTCAGCTGATGAACTGAAGTCTGAGTTGGTGATGTTAGCTTGGGTATGGAGGCTGGTGTGTGTGTGTGTGTGTGTCCTCTGCTGTAACTCTGAAGGTTTGTGATAATTAATATGTGTTGTGGGTTTGATGAATGAGGACAGGTGGAGGATTTCATCATTCCTAGACGGACTGACTCCCTCCCCGGGCAGTAGGGATCCATGACCCTGCCCAGCACCTCCAAAAACACACACACACACACCCACACACACACCTCTGTACGTGGCTGGATCTACCCTTGAAACTTGCTGCGTACGTGTGTGAACGATCAGCGATGCGACTCCGCCATCGCCTCGATCAAAACCCAGGTACACTTGTTAAAGATTGTGTTTGAGCTCATTAAATTCGCGTCATTTGTTCCGACTCTTCATGCATACTTTCACACACTGAAAGCACGGAGTGCATTGAATGCAGTGAATGAGGGTGTGTGCATATGTGTCTTTCTGTGCAGGTAATTACTCTACGTCATGTGTGGGAGTGTGATTAATGAGGCTCTGGTCAAAAGGCTGTGAGCGTAGATGTCCTGGCTTTGGTCCTGAAGCACACGTTCAGATATGAAAGGTTCATTTATATTTTCTTTCTTTTTACACCGACATCCTCCAGCTCTGCGGTTCGGCTTCAAACGAACCATCAAACACGAATAGAAAACTGCTGAAACGACAGCCAGGCATCAAATCAGAACAGGGACTCGGGCAGACGGAGGAAAGTTGTGTTTTGGCTTCTTTGCTCTACGTGTTCTTACAAATTGTTACCGATCTACTTCTCTGGTCTGTAATTATTTCTAGTTTAACTGGATTCACTGGGAAAGTATTTCTTTCTTCTAAGTTCAGTTGTGTGTAAAATACTTTAAATTTATATCTAATCAAATTAAGTTTAGTTGCCTGGAATGATGCTGCTTTGAAATGAGTGTGATTACATGTAATTGGACTTGAGTTAAAGCTTTCTGTTGATTCTCTGCACATTGAAACCAAGACTTGAATATCTGGAACTAAAACAAATGTGTAAACTCCTGATTAAATGCACACAGGCCATTTTATAACACAAACAAGTAACTATGTTACCCTCCGTTTTATAAAATTCTGCATATATTAAACATAACTTTAAAGAAATTTGACTTTGCCTGCAATTTGGGTCTCTGTCTCTTTAAGAAGCTCCCATTCAGTTTCCAACTGTTCTTAGCAGCGTTGCTGTTTGTATGATAAGCCAGAGGATGCACAGTTTCTGCATAATTAAAATTATGCAATTAATTGAAAGTAAAGCGTTACAGTCTTTGCCTTAAAATTAATATAACAAATCCAATCAATAAAAATCTATTTGCATATTTCAGCAACAAGGCAGTTCGAACATTACATACATATGACACACATGAAAATGACTGTATGCAAACATTTCAATGAACTCTGCACTTTATACGAAAACACACATGTGCTTAAAATACTCAATGATTCTAAAACAGTCAACAGTCGAAGTTTTTTACCAGCCACCCCAAAACATAACAAAATAACTCCTTTCTCAGCTGCCAGGACGAGTACAAAAATATTGGCTGTTGTGAAAAGATAAACACAAAAAGGACATTTTTAATTAATCACAAACCGAAACACCAAGAGCCACCGGAGATTCTTTTGGAGGAGTTTTAATTGGCTAAATGGAAATTATTCTGCAGGTTGCTCCCCCAATTTTTGATGAAAGTCATAAAATCTTTAATTTAAAAGTGCTGATAATTTTGAGTTTGTTTGGTTATCCACAGGGCGCTTCAGTACTACTTCTTCTGTGTCAAGCACAGGGTTAAAAGCTAAATTTAATTCAACTCTCTGTCAAATTATTGTATCTTTGATTTGAAGTTCCAGCTTGCTCCCCTCCTCCGCCGCCCTTCCAGCAGTGGATGAGCGGACAATAGCGGGGCAATTGCACTGGGCTTTGGGGAGCAGCCGTTTTGAAAGTCCCCCCCCTCGCCCCCGGCCGGCTGGTTGGTGCTCACAGGTGGCGTCTGCATTGAGGACAGCAGGCCCTCCTGGAAGGAGGGCCGCGGTTTTCTAGCTGAGAACGAGGGAGGAGAAGTTTAATTTAGCTGTTGTTGGCATGTGGACTCTAAGGGGTGTCACAAGCACACCTCCTGACAGACAAGTCAGCCAAAATGGGGGTTATATTGGGGCTTCTGCCCTCTAAATACCCTCCTGGCATGTGAGGAGAGATGGGAAAATTGACATTCAGACAGAGATATGAGGTTATATTTTGACACCATGCCCTGCAAAAGTAAAAAAAAATGTTTTAAAAGTTGTTGCAAAAAGTGAAAAAAAAAAGAAGCAATTTTTTTATTCTAATTCTTTTTTTTATGTTTATTCTTTGGCATTGTGCCACTCAAAATTGTTGTCTGACTGTCAATATGAGGCCCAACAAATTTACCTTCACAAGCAGAACATGGCGGCTTTCGCCCTGATGCTCCACTTGGTACATTGCTGGGTTAAAGACATGTGACCTGGACGATGCACGAAATTCAGGTGGGGGTCAGGAAGCGGAAAATAACACGAAAAGCAACATGAAAATAACGTTTATCTTTCCCTCTACTAGAACGGTTGGACCAACCAAACACGGCACAGACTTTAGGCATTTTGATGCTGGATCAACAGAAGTAAATGGGCTGGATTTACCTCCTGACCCCATCGGCACTGTGTGACGTTGGTGCAGCATCATCTGAAACTCAGCAATAGCTGGTTTACGACACACAGCCTTGAAGTATCTAAAGGTGGAGTTCGTGTCTTTCTCTAAATTTTTCCACTCTGACTCTTTCTTTTGCCAGTTCTTTTACTCAAAATACAATAGTGGAGCAGAAAAATACATTTAAAAATCAATGAGGACATGAGATCGAATGTAAAAGTTATTTTGAACCTACCGGTTTTATCAGCTTTCGAACACGTTCCTGAAGGACGTTGTTACGTTTAGATCCACTAACAGAGCCCAGATGACCGTGTCTCAAATTAAAAGCTTACCGCAACAATCCAATAAGCTTTAATTCAATAAGCTTCATGATGTCTATTTATAGGAGCACACATGTTTACCGTACTCATGCAATGGATAGATCTGTGCGAAAGTCAACTTAGTAAATATAAAAAAAAATGGCGAACTGCTTTGTCTATAAATCATCTGTATGAAATGGGGCTGAGGAGGACGGCGGGTAGACAGTCAAAAGCCAGAGGGAAAGTTTATTTTTTCCTCTCTGTCTTGTCTTATATGTGCCACAAACAAGATGCTGCATTTCATTAGACGTACTTAGCGGCTCTCAGGCCGAATTATTGTCAATGTTTATTGCTGCTGAGTATTCCTGGAACATTAACCTGGTAATTGCTACATGGGCAAAACTATTTTCAGGAGCGGAAACTGATTTAAAGTTTTTGTTTGCTTCCTTCCTTCCCTTAGACTTTCCCCAGTTTGGTTCTATTTTATTATGGGCTGCGTGTGGTTTGTTAGTGGTTAATTTTGCCCACTGAATTGAATTGTTTTCTCTTTTGCTTGATCAACCACGTGAAAGCTTAGAGTGCATCTAGGCACACGAAGATTAGACTAAAAAGGCAAAAGGAGAAATCCGGTGCTGCTATCGTTCTTTTTTTTTGAGGAGTGGTTAAAAAAAATCAGAAGATAGTAGGAATAAGAAAATTATTCCTGCATGGGCTTACAGAAATCTGGAGTGAGTTAAATATTAAGGTGATGATAAGGGTGATTTCCAACCTCAGGGTCTGTGAGGTCAACATCAAGAGGAAGAGAAAAACTGGCCTGCAGCTAAATGAGCAGATTTAGGTAATTCAGAATCAAACCCTTATTACTTAAATCCAAATTTTTTTTTTAACTATCTTGACTAATAGGTTATATTTAGATCAGTCTTTCTCATACTGTGGGGCGCCCCCTAGTGGTCCACAAGGTACTGCATGTAACCGTGATAGCTATCTTATTAGTCAAAAGAAATGGTGGAAAGAAAATGCCAGGGTTATTTGTATGACCGGAGGACATCAAGAGAAGTGTCATTTACGAGCGATTCGATTCTTTTGAACGGCTCTATGCCGTGAACGGTTGGACGTAAAACTGTTAGTGAGAACTGTCCTTTGCTTTTTACCACTGTGCTTATGATGCTCTGCGTGCATGCAAACGGCTATTGTTAATTTTTAATTAAAATGATCATATTAAATTAATTAAATACAACAGATAAACAATCGACAGAGTTTATAATTTTTATATTTAATGGAGGACTTTTGTTTCTGCCAAAGCAACTCAACTGTGCTTCTAAATGACAAATAGGCCTAAATGTTATTAATGCACGCAACACTTTTTTGATTTCCTTGAGTTTGACTTGATTAGAAAGCGTAGAATACACACTTTAAGTACTCAAAGCGCCCTGAATGTAAGTGTTCATGACTTTTTTGTGTCCATTCACATTTACCACACAGCACTACCTTTGTTCATTAGGATGAACAAAGAAAACATTACAAAAATATTTTAATTTTAGGTTGCATATATTAAGATGTTGTTGTTGCGGGGCAGTTTTCATGTTACGTGTTTGTTAAATGGGTCTGAAAAAGGTTGAGAAACACTGATTTAGATCCACTCTAACAGTGGATTTAAATGTTAGAAAGACTGAAAGACCTTTCCTATAAAATCTGAGTAAAAACATTGAAGTTAGTGGCTGTAGTGTGACAAACTGTGGAAAAGTTCAAGGTGTAAGAATACCTTTGGAAGGCAATATGTGGCCAGAGGCAAATGTCAACCTTTACCTAACGGCTATCTGCTATGCCGACCTCTAACCTCAACACAAAGTAATTACAGAAGGTGTTAAATTATACTCTGTATTTTCTCGGTTCATTTGGATAGTGTCAGAATACCAGTGAGAATCCACGGCTGTTTATTATTGCATATATAAGGCCAGGCAGCACTAGAAGGGAAAGTGTAGAGTCTCAAGATATAAAGTGAGCATTAATAACAAAAATGAAAGAACATACGCAAAAAAAGAGAGATTTGATTGGTTTGGTAATTTGTGTTAAAATATTGTCACCGTGAGAGGAATGTTTCTCACAGTGCGTCGAGCATCCACTCCCGTAAACTCAAGTATTATCACTGCAGATAGAAATGTCATCACCATAGGTATCAATGTCAGAACTACAGGTGAGGATATCACCTTGGGTAATAACAGGTCGTCAACTGCTTGTCACATTTCAGAAAATATCCAATTATTACCCCCAGAGCCAGCTAAAGACTTAAAAAGACACGACTCCATGTTGTGAAAACACTGCCCAGTAAAAAATGGGCATCTAGAAATGGACCGATTCACCACATTTAAGTCATCTTTAAGCAGAGGGGGATGAGGAATAGCTTCCTAAGCTGGGATCAGAGTGGGGGATTTAAAGAAACTCAATATATCTCATATTTTCAGGCCGTCAGCTGCAGATTTAACTCGTAATACCTTGTCTTACGCTCCACAAGAAGCTTGCACCTACCAGTGAGATAAGGACAGAAAATGACACATTACAAGAGTCACTCGGATTTGTAAATGGGATTTGGAAAGTTGGACCACCTCGAATGTTGCAAACATGAGCATTCTCTCCGTGTGCCGTCGCAAAGTTAAGACAAGCACGGTGCTAACGTTTCCAACAGATGTGAACTATTTGGAGGGAATAAAGCAGACACAATCAGTGTTCATGTGACCACAAGATGAACAGTTTAAAAAAGAAAAAATATTTTATCATTCTCAACTTTACAACTTCTTCTCCTTTATAGTCACCCCCAAAAAATCACTTTTTGTTAGAATGTCCTAGTCAAAGTTTAAGCCAAAATCCAGGCCATAAGCTTTATAAAAACTTGGAAGAAAAAAAATGCTTGCACATACTCTCCATCCAATCTAAGCTTGAACAAAATGTTGTCTCTGAATGTTCAGAGCTGTACTGAAACACCCCAAACATTGAATTTTTTATTGAGATAAAATCAGGTGTCGATGTGCAGATAGTACCCCAAATAAGAAAGTTGATTTTTACTTTACTTTTACCTTTTACACATACAAATGTGTATTAATTAGCTGAAAGATGTAATCCTGACCGCTCCATGCAGCTATTTATCTGTGATCTTTTACAAACTGCTGTTAATGTTTGCTATTACACCCCCCCCCCAACACACACACACACAGTCGTGTTTTCATCACTTGTGGGGACTTCTCATTGACTTCCATTATTTTCTACAGCCTAACCCTTACCATAAT
>CAEGAE010022791.1:0-35793 GCA_903067095.1 Girardinus metallicus | reverse complement strand
CAAAGCAATGTTATACATGAGATTAGTGTGACAATTTAAAATGAAGCTTATGGAAAATTTCAAAATAAAAGCCTCAACACCCCTATGAGGTTAGTGCACCGCCGTAGGCGGTGCAAAAATGTTAGCATTCATTAGATATTTTTCTTATGAGAGTGAACTGCCTAGCGCAGCAAGGCAGTTCATTAGCATTAGCACAAACATTAGCATTTCACTGCCCCCCACTAGCATTAGCTTTTTCCCTGAAAAAAGCTATTGCCTACTTTTCTTACTGATGAGCCATGTTTCGTATACTGAGTGGAGTACGTCAATGACAAACAACATGCTACTGACAGCATTCATGCTAACATTAGCATTTTGGCTAATGTTAGCTTATGCATTCATTTTAACATACTGAATGGTTCGAGTCCATGTTAGTCAACTAATTTTACTTTATATTATCAAATTTTAGCATTGATGCTACTTTTTAGCATCAGAACGCTGGGTCCAAACCGACGGGCACACTTTGGCAGGCCCCGGTTAAATTTCTTCAGGAATTTTCTAGTTATTATTAATATTATTATTTTGTTTTACACTTTCTAAAGTCGGGCAAAAAAAAAATCATTAAATATCTTTAAAGTAGTTTCCAAATGTGTTTCTTTAAGATGCCTCGTTGACCAAGTACAACATCAGCACCAGGATTTTAGGGTAGTAGTTAGTCTGGTTTGACTAAGATTTTTATGTTTTATTAAGTGGTGATAGGTATTAAAGTTTTCTACGTGTTTTCCTGGATCGGCAAGACAAAAGGACACACTTCTTGCCCTTTAATTTCTTAATGTGGTCGGGTTTTTTGTCTGGTTTGCGGTTGTTGGTAAAAATGTGTTATGACTGCGTAATAAACACTCTATGCCAGTTTTGGTGACTTATTTAGTGGACCATCGCTCAATACAAATTGAATTGGGAACCCATCATCACCCAATGCACCCCACTTTGAAATACTTTATTTGCACATTGTGTATTACTGAGCCGACAATAACCTGCCTGGACAGTTATTTACTAAATAAAAGGCACTTGAAATAAAACATCTTGTGGATATTTCTTCATTCATACATGGAAAGTAGATGAGTTCACTTTGAGATTTATTTGCAGCCAGGCAGCTCACACGCAAGAACAGAAATGAATGAAAACAGCAACAAATACTTGTTTTATTCATTTAAATCAAGATATCCTTCTTCAAATCCTTTTCTAAATTTGTTGGAGTGAAGTTAAAAGTTGCTTGAAGCCCTCAATTTTTATAAACCAAGGTTCAGAGAAAAATGTGAGAATTCGAAAGCCATAGTCATCATGTTTCACATCAAAGCCTCTGAACGTTATGAGAGTTTACTTCTCTACCAGAAAGTATTCACAGCTCTTTCCTTTTTCCACATTTTAATTTACAGCATTTTCCAAAATGTATTCAATTTGTGTGTTGAACTTCCCTCAAAGTTCAACACACAAATATCCCATTATGAGCATGTTGAAAACATTTTTGAGAGCTTTGATAATTTAGTAAAAAGAGAAAATTAAGAAATCACATGCAAGTATACATAGCCTCGCCCATGAACTCAAAATTGAGCCCATAGGTGATTTATCTTGTTAAATTAAACTAATATATTTAAAAAAAAAAAAAACTCTGTTGCCACCAAATATTGTACTATCCTTGTGTGTTTAAACAATCCACACACTTACAAAGGTGATTACTGTTGATCAAAATACAATCTTGATTGATGAAAATCTTAAAAGTTGTTACTCTGCTTCTTTTCTGAACATGCACATCAGTGTTTATGGAAAACACTGATGTGAGCAGCATATTCTAAGAAAATAATGATTTGATCTGAGACTCAACACTGTCAATGTTTATGGTCATTGTGCTGCTGGAAAGTGACGCTCCATCCCAGTCGCCAGCCTCTGCTCGTCATTGTTACAAAAAAAAAAAAGTATCCCCACAGCATGTTTTTTTAAACACTAAAAAGTATTTTTTCCATGTGTATCTTGTTCATTCTTTGTAGGAATACCCCCTCCTCCTCCAAGACCCTGTAGGAGCAATTTTAGCAAAGAAATAAACCCCCCCATTAATGCAAACACTATTAGGCACTTTCACAACCACTTTTACTCAACACAGTTATGTTGTGACCGTCAGTCAAAAAGGACATTCATGTTTCAACTTGCATCTTTGTGCGCTAGGCTATAAAGTCATTTCATGCAATGACTTCCTTAAATGCCTGTGTCTGTTTATACAATTTACTTATGCAAAGACAAAAGTATAAGTTTTATAGCAAAATTTAATTCAACATTTGAATTATTTACATCCTGCACTGCATAGGATCCATTTATGCAATGTCCTGAAAACAGTACTTTGGCCTTGAAGTGCCTGTGCAGACCTAAAAAAAAGGCCCAGTAAACTTTTATGCCATACCCTGAAATACAGTGGAATCTGCTACTATATTAAATAATTCATCTCAGTTCCAGGTCAGAGTCCAGATTTGTGTTTCCTGTTACACTTTATTGGATATTTTACTCATGAACTCGACATGTGCCTGGATCTTTCTTTTTTTTCTTTTCTTTTTTTTTTAAAGGCAGGAAAGTTTGAACTCCGAGACTGCCTCAGAGAGGGAACGTCCCGGTTCCAGAACCTTCCAAAAAGCAGCTCTTCTGGAAGTGGGCCTGCCTTCAGCTAATTAGTATGACATCATCAGATGGTGGAGCCCTGCAGAGAGGAAAAATAAAATAAAAAATAAAAAAATGACGCAACCGATCTTGTGTGAAAGAACCGTTTGAACCGCATGAAATTAATAATAATCAAGGGTGGATCTGAAATCATTACTTTCAGTATTTTCTTTCATTCCAAGGGTATGAGCCACCAGATAGATCTCCAGATTATGTTTAAAAAAAAAACATTTTAATTTAGCTTAGATTATAATCATGTCCACAGTTACACACTCTGAGGCAGTGTCCAGTACTGCAGGCTCACACAGATGCAGCAACACATTTCACAAATGTTCGTGACTAATGACTGTGACTGACGTCTTGAGCAAACTGCCAGTTGCATGTTGGACGTGTCTTTAATTTGATGAGAGTGTGACAAACAACCGTCCACTGATGTACTACACTGCACACTCTAGTGTTTGGTGGCTCTTAACTTCAGCCTGAGCTTGATGGCTTACAAGATTTGAAAAATGTGATGAAACTGCACCAGAAGTCATTTATCAAGTCTAAACAGTTACACCTGCAAATATGTGCACAGGTTGCAATGCAGAGGGCAAATAGGTGAACATGGCAGGTTCTGTTTAAAGCTTTGAAAGTGAGCATCGACATAAATCCTAACAACTTCATATCAGACAGAAAGGTACAAGGCTTTTTTAAACTACATTTTAATACAATTAAACAGAATTGAATTATGTTGCCTTCAAAAAGACTAGGTTATTTATTACCGTTAGTTCTTTATTTATTCTTTAAAAAAAAAAAATACCAACTATATTTTGCCAGGTTTAATTTGCTAGTCTCCTAATTTCAACATTGTCTATTTTCTTTCAACCATAAAACTGATGGAAGCAACACAAATTAATCGGATTTTTAACAATATATATAGTTCAACTTAGTTAGTTTAAAATAATCTGATCATTCCACAAAATGAAGACATGTTTGATCCACAAAGCAAATGGAGTCTGACCCAGCTCCTATAATAAAAAGGCTTATTTAACTGTCAGAAAGTAACAGAATGTTTGCACCACAGCCTCATAATTATGCAGAAAATGTTTGTTTAGTCACGCACTTATTGTTTCGAGAAGGTAAATGTAAATGTCTTAAGTCTTATTTAGAAAGTGAGATGGAATTAGCAGTGGGTTTTTAATACCGCACAGAAATGAGTGTACAAAATGGTTAATGGTGAACCTTACTGGATCTGTGCTTGCATCACCAAGTCAACCCAAAAATGACAGATGGCAAAATACACTTCACTCAGAAGTTTTAGTCTTTTTAAATTGATCAAAATCTTTGCTCACTATACTAAAACAGAATAACAAATCCAGAAGGGTAAACGAGTTTTTAAAATAATGATTAATGCGCTTTCGGTAAATGCACTCTTCTTCCTTAGCCAAAGCCTTTTGTCATTTCTTAAAGTTAGTCCTTCTTGAATACGCCCCGGGCCAGAACCGCCCACAGAAGACTCAGGAAGTCCTATGAGTATGTTGCACCAAAGTTGTCATAAAACATACCACATTTCAAACAAGAAGCTGCTTGTTCAAACTGCTCTGGTACTCACATCGGTGTGTGGGGGGGAATTCGTAACAAAAGGTTAATACAGATCATTTATTGGAAGTTTGGAGCAATCATAGAGAGTCTCTCTATTCCTAGATATTCTACTGTCATGTGGATTTGGCAAATACAAATCGAGCAGCGTTGAGCAAATATATTTCAAGTGGGGTGGCATTAAATAATAAAAAAAAAAAAAAAACATGAAAATTGCCAAGAGTAGATTTCAAAAACATAAAAAGCATCTCAAAAGATCTGGGATGCACACAGGAAATCCTACTGCAAAGTCAAAGAGAAATATAGAAACAAAGGTGCACACAAGCAGGCTTCATAGTATTCCATGATTGTTCATTTTTTTATGCAGCTGGAACAAAATATGTTTTAACATTTATTTCACAATTTTTCTGCTATAGATAAGGGAAATTTTGTCCAAGACCAGTCATACTCATGCCACAGACCTACTCAGTCTCTCACTTCCACAAACATCCACATTTCAAGTTTGTTTTTGTTCTCTCCAGAGAGGAACAAGTCTTCTGAAAAACAAAACTCAAAGCTTTTGACCAAGAGGCATCTGTGCACAACGCCACATCCTCTTTTCCATTAAGCACTCACTTTTTAGCTTCTTTTTTTAGGCACCAGCTGCTTTTATTGAACAGTAAATTGAAAAGAAATGGGGTGGAGAAAACAGTTCGAGACCAGGAATTGATTGTACCCCGAGGGGCAACAGAGGAGAAATAGCCTTCATCACAAAACCAACCTTTTTTGTTGTTTTTGCCTTCATATTTTTTTTTTGTATTGACAAAAATAGATAGCTCTACATCCCCATATTTGCTACAAGTCTTGATTGTTAAGTCAGAAAACTAAATAAATACTTTCAGATATACCAGAACAGGCTCCAAGATGCTGTGAAAAAATTATCAAGTAGAACTAAACCTGTGTTTGTTGGGTTCTGTTTAAATGTAAAAATCACTAGAACTGTGAGGTGGACTCCTAATTTTTAAAGTTTCCCTCCATCACATATTCTCTTTAAATAAAAATGGACACTTCTATGAACAATTTTTTAAAAAAATAAGTAGATCCTTGCAGTTCAACTTCCATCTTAAACCAGAATGAATGATAAATGCTGATGATAAATGAGTCCCATCATCAGCAGGCCAAAAAAAAAAAAAAAAAAAAAAAAAAAAGAAAAGTTAACTGAATTTAGATCCTATTTCATCCTGTGGGACGTCGCCATGTTTCCTCATCTCATTTATTCCCACACATCAAGACAAACGTACTCCGAAAATCAATTTAGTGAGTTGCAAGATGGAAACTGTCTCCAATTATACAGACTGTGCAATTTGTCTTGGGTACTAATGATACAACTTACTCCATAATTGAGTTGCACTACTCAGTCTTACATAATTGCTCCTTTACTGAAACTACACTTTAACCACTTAAGATCCAGAGCAGGAAACCCTAAATGGCCCAGAAATGGATCACGCTCTAATAGGTCCAAGAAAAACAAATGGATTACAGGTTTGAGCACAAGAGTCTGGCGAGAGAAACCTTATTGTGGCAATGCAGCACTTTCCACAAGTATTGGCACCCCAGGTAAAAAAAAAAAAAAAAAAAGAAAAAAAACCTTCAAATAAATGAGCTCTATGTTGCAATGGTGTAATTTTCTATGGTGATATTTATTGAGTGAAGGCAGAGGAAACCGCACATTAGGAACAAACTTCCTTTTTTTAAAAAATGTGTCAAAAATATTTGACATTCATAACAAACTGATCTGTTGGTTAATTCTGTACTTTAAGTTGATCAATGTCAATTTCTAGACAGTTTTAAATGGAAACCCTATCCCTAGGTATACATGGCATTGCACAGATCACAATTTCTCTATCTCAACTCTTGGCATTGAATAAAAAGCTTAAAACCACAAACTATGAAAAACAATGCTGGATGAGTTTCATTGTGCCACCACATAGTAGGAAGGATAAGGAAGTTGTTTGGAGAACTGCAACAAGTAGCATCTTAGGGGGTTACCAAGTCTCCATAGCAACAAAAGGGTAAGATTTTGCACACATATTTTCCAGGGGTGGCAATAACAAAAATGGAGTGTGTGTTAAACAACATGTTTTCAAACAGATCAGGGTTTAAGCTAAGTCTTTCAGTGCCATATCAGATGTTATTTTACTTTAAAACTAAATTGTGCGAGTTCATACGACATAGTGAAGGACAAAAATACACCATGAAAGTGATACCTCCTTAACACTAAATGTGTTGTAGATAAAATTAAGTTTTTACCATAAACTTTCATTTAACATGTCTCAATTGAGTCCAACTTAGGCAAAAACAAAGTACACATTTAGAGAAAATGTAAACTTTTATCTTATTTTAAGCAATTTTAAAGTCAATAATCCAATTAGTTTCCAGCATTTTCAGGATTTTAAACATTCAGCTGCTTTAAAATCTTGAACACATAAGATTAAAACTTTTTTTTAAAAGGATTTACTTTTAAAAAGTGTAGAATAGTGTAGAAACTACACTCTTATAGTGTAGTTTCTGATTTCATTGAAACATTTTTCAATGCATCCAGGACACTTTAAAGATCCAACTGTCTGCTGGTTTACACACCAAGTCCTTAATTGTTTATTTTACTTGCAAAGCACATTTTATGAATATAAACTTCAAATTTAAAAGAGGAATAGAAGAATAATGAACCATTTTATCTCTGCAAAAGGTAGCACTGTGGTGAGTTGTTGAAGAGTTCATAAAGAGTGAATGCCTAAGAGGCAGACGTGACTCAAATGCGATGTGGTGACCAAGACAATAAAACAGCAGTCATTACTTTATATTAGGAAATTGTCATGTCATCTGATTACAAAAGAGATAAAAAAAAAAGAAGAAAAAGCATTTCTACTAGATGAAACTAGACACACAAGGGAGATTCTGTTGCATTATCTTCCACATTAAAGCTAATGAGTAACTTTAAACCATAGATTGTTCAGAAGTCTTCTCACCAAACCACACTATGCTAAGAAAATGCTTCTGACTCTATTCCAGCTCCAGTGAAAGAGCAGAGATTGTTTTTTTTAAAGGTAATGTACCGAGGAGAGGAGGTGGGGGACAGAGCGATGTTCTTCCTACTTTTCAGGATGCAGCTTCTCTGTGATCAGTCCATCACTGGGTGTGTCTGCATAGTTCCCCACCACTAATTTCATTCCTCTCAGACCAAGTAAGGCCACAAGCTAATCCACAATGTGGAGGAAACATGGCTGTTGGCGGATGATAGGGATCAACTCATTGGAAAGGAATGCACATTAAAAAGAAGACAAGAGTGTTACATGTCTTGTAGGCAGCAACAAGATGAGACGTATGCAAAGTGAGCTGCTAATTAAATCTACTAGCAGTGTTATTTAATAGCACAGAGGAGTTGGGGCTGACAAAAAGCAAATCTGACAGCAAGTTATTAAAATCTGAACAAAAAAAAAAAAGGTTTTGATTAATGACAAATCATAAACTGCAGCTCTCTGTATAATACACTAGTTTATTCGGCTTAGGTTGCTCTACTCACACTTCAGTGTCAAACTTATCACTGTTAGGGTGCTGCGGTGGCACAGGGGTAAAGCACAACCCACATAAGGAGGTCTCAGTCCTCAACGTGGCCGTCATAGGTTCAAATCCCGGCCTGATGACCTTAACTACATGTCTTCCTCTCATTACAAACTTTCCCATCTGACCACTCTCAAATAAAAGCCACTAGACCAGTGGTGTCAAGCTCAGTTACACTTTGGGCCATATCAAAACTCTGAATGTTCTTAAAGAGCCGGTTGTGCCAGAATGGGTTGATAAAACCCATTAAACTGTTAGAAAATTAAGAAATATCTGTTTATTTGGTTTTTGTTTTAATTAAATATTGAACATCTTTTCACACTAATCAGTCCCTTCAGGATTTTTGACTGTTTTTTGTGTTTTTTTTTTCCAATCAAAATCACAGATTTTGTGGTGCTAATTTAGAAATGTGTAAGAAATTTTTCCAATATTTGCGTTTATGTGTGAGGTTAAATGTGTCTTTTTATTACTCACCGTATCAATCACGGACTATAACTTTACATCAAGCAAGGCTGAGGCGGCAGTCACTTAAACCAAATGTTTTTGACCAGTTTTGCAGTAAAATCAGAAAAATTATTTTGTGTGAATTTTTGAAAAACTGGAGACTTACTAATGTAATTTGGAGTCTAGAGGGCCGCATAAAAAGCTGCGGCGGGCCAGATTTGGCCCCGGGTCTTGAGTTTGACACATGTGGACCAGACCCAACATAACATTTATATAAAGAAAGAGAAACCAGTCACTGTCAAAGATTTTCAGTTAAAATTATTCATGCACCTGGCAGATTTAGATTCACTTCCCTTTCAAAGACAATGTTAAAGAAAAATTGGTAACACTTTATTTGAAGGAGTGTGCATAGGACTGACATGACAGTCATGAACACGACATAACATCTGTTATGAACATGAAGGAGTCTTTATAAATGTTTATAACTATTGTCATGAAGTGTCATTCAGTAAATAATGACACTTATTGCAAAGTTCCATTAAAACTTGCGAAAAACATCCATTAAAAGTGTCAACTTTGTGTTACAAGTGTCATTACTTACCAAGTGACACTTCATGATAACAATTATAAACATTTATGAAGATTCCTTTATGTTCGTAACAGATGTCATATCATGCTTATGACAGTGTCATGTCAGTGTTATGCACACCCCTTCAAATAAAGTGCTACCGAAAAATCAAATAACCCCCCAAAATTTATGAATTAATCTACAAAAAAAATAAAAAGCCGTGATAAACATATAAACCTTTCTCAGTCATTAATGGAATAATTACAAGAGTCACAGTAATCACACACTTCTTCTGATCACTGACCAGGTGTTTTTATATGCATTTATTGTTTTTTTTGTTTATATTTGTTGATGAGCTCCAAGTCTTGGAGGTTAAAAAGCCTCCTTGCGTCATGAAGTCTAGTCCTTGAGAGCGACTATTCTGCAACTTCAGGACAACAGGCACCGGATCTGGGCTGTTAAATCATCCACTCGACTCATTTAGCCCTCACATTGCCAAGATCCGCTTTTTAAAACCCTAAAACTAAAAACCACTGGAGCTCATTAATACGGTACAACAAAGGATACAGGTTGCATGGTGTAATGGAAAATGTTATAATGTGCTCCTCACCCCTCTTCTGCTTTAGGTTATTTGTCCTATCATACAATTGTTCAACCTGCTCACATGTAGACCTCTACAATGTCATGACAGCAGAGGAAAGATCCTTTATCCTGGATACTAAGTGTTACCTCCCCAACCCAGAACCTATCTGCCCTCATTTGCATCAAAGAACAACCCCCTTTCCTTAACAGTAGATAAATGGCAAAACCATCTGTGTTTTGAATCCTTGGTGCCTAACAATCAAAGATTCACACCTATAGTCTAATCAAGCCTCTCTTCTGTGACCAGAACCTATAAAAGGAAGCCATTATCCACTATTAGAGCAGACTTGACAGTCTCCTTTGACTCGACATTTCTGTTCTCACCTTGCAAAGTTTTAATAAATGTTTTCTCATCCAGAGTCTTGTTAAAGTAATTTTTTCCACTAATTTGAGTGTTATATTTCCGTTTGTCTGCAATTTGATAGCAGAAGACTTGAACAAGTCAATATTTCAAACGAGTTTTCAGTTTTATAAATTAGTACTTTTGGTCAACAATCTTTATGCAATGTCCCAGTTGGGCCTTGAAGTTAAAGTTTTTAAGTTCAACATCCTGAAGTCAGAAGATCCAATATGCCTGCTGCAAACACAAAACGTAATAATAGCTACATTGGTAAAATGTTTATTTGAACCTCATTAAATTAATTGCAATTAGTACAGTACAGGTGTTGCTATTGGGGTTGAATTGAGAAAAGAAAGCAGAGGCCCAGCAAGCGATGTAGCTTTTCTACTTTATCATCCATTCTTAGCTGATATAAATCTGCCAGCATGCATAAGGCAGATGGAAGGATGCAGTAAAAGGAGATGAGGGAAGAGGGATTTGTATCTCATTTTATTCCAACTGTTAAGCATTAATAGTTTCCTTGATTTTCAAAGACTGATAAGCCTCAACTCAAAGCTCAACTTGGATACAACTGTGGCCGTGTTGATAAATGAAACTGACGCCAGATTAAATTAGGAGAGAAAAACCTGAGAGGACTGGGCAGAGTGAAGGCTGGGTGTTTGATATGAAGGCTGGGTATAATTTCTGAAAACTCACGTATTTGAACCAGGTTGTAATTTTTGAGGATTAGCATTGCTGTCATACCGTTGGCAGCAGTAGCAGTGACGTATAGAGTTACTGAGCTCAACTTCTGTCTGGCCGACTTCTTCTTGAACAGGAAAATCTTTATGTCCCAGAAGAAATTTCTGCAAATCAGTGAGCGGGAACCCGTCCCTCTGGTAGTTCTGCAGATAATGGAAAGGCACAAGGTTAGAGAAGCAGCACATTTCAGATGAGATTTGAGAGAATCTTCTTTGTTAATTTTCCCTTTAGCATACATGTTTGATTACACACAACTAGGCCCGTCACAATAATCAACAAATCAATTAATCACATGATAAATTAAAACAAACTCAGTTATTTTCACTGGCTTGATTTATAGTTTGTCTCTTTTTTCTCTCCTTCTACCAAAACCTGGATGATAAAACTCTTTAGTTTGGTGCTGTGGTCTCAAAAAGCCCTTTTTGAAGGGCAATTTTGTTTACAAAGACTTCAAAATTCATTTTATCTGTTGCTCTGTTTATTTATTTTTGATATTTAAAATGTCTTCCAGTTCCAATGTTAAATATTCATTAGAATTTAAAGTTTACTGATCTTTTAGAATGTGCTATTGCATTTTTTTTTTGCCATTACATTACTCAAAAATGATCTCAAAACAACAATATTATCGCTTATCACAATAAGTTCTGGGACAATTTATCATCCATCAAAATCTGTTACTGTGACAAGCCTACACACAACTTGAGATAATAAATATGAGTGTGGGAGGAGACGATTCCAGATTAGACCTTAAAGATTTTGATGAAAATATATAAACAATTAACCCAGAAGATTTTGGACTTTTACAGAGCACTTTTCCACCAGGAAAACTGGTAAAGTAAAATACAGCTGGAATAAAATGTCTTATAAAAAGGTACCACTGATAAGAGTTATGCTAATATGACAAACTACAAACTGCCGCATGGACATCAAGTCATTTATCTTTTTAAAATAAATTTCCATTAGCACTACCATTATCTTGCACCATTATCAACATCATCATCATCATATCAGGGGCTCATTTCATGTGAAGCGTTGAAAAAATGCCTTGTGAAAAATCATATCCACACAGCGTCCCATGAGGCAGCGGGTAGGCTTTTCTTCAGCAGAGATTTGAAAGCTGGTTGGAGGTGGTAGGAACATGTGGCCAAGAACTAAATGATACTGAAAAAAGCTGTTAAAAGGTTTAACAGCTTTTCTTTTGGACAGGTGTTGGTCTACCACATTAAATCCAAATCAAATGTTAAATCTGAAGAAACATGTCCAAATGTGAAAAAGTTCAGGGGATATGAATACTTCTGCAAGGCACTACTGTGTATCCAAGTGTTTCAAGAGAGCTACCATTTTCCCCTTAGACAAAGAGCGCAGGTTTACCTTTATGGTCTCATAAGAGTCGGTGATGAGGGCGATGAAGAGGGACAGCACCATGTAGATGAACAGCGAGATGAAGGAGTAGAGGTAAGCCCGACTGAAGAGCCACACCAGGATATTTTTGTCCTTCAGTTGGGCAAAGGTGGTGAACATGTCATCGCCGTTCAGCAGAGAGAACAGACACTCTGCAACTCGACTCAGGCCCTCAAACTATAGGAGAAGCAAGTGAGAGATAAGTGATAAAATGGTGCAGGTCTAATGTGAAAATAACTTTTGCAAATTTAATAACATACACAGAAAGAAATGGGTAAATTCCATACATGAAGAACCTGGAATACAAACTAAATAAATAAAAAAAGAAAGATCTCCAAACAAATTGAATCCAAAAAGGAAGAGAAAACAGATGAATGACAGCTGGCAAGAGACTGAAAGAAGGATAAAGGAAAGAAGAGTCCTGAAGGTCAGACATGGACTTAATCCAAGAAGCTCTGGTCAGCCAGAGAGTGATGGCATTTAGAAACAACATCCCTCTGCATCTCCATGGATTCAAAGCACAATACTTTGAGAGTCCACGTATGGAAAGTGGAGTTTTATTACATCCTCTGTATATTTACTGGAGTGATAAACAGAGATTCCTGGAAGGCCTGACAGGAACTTCCCTGGCCAACTTTCTGTAAATATTTCAAGTATTGATAATTAACTGCTGTGGTGAGCAAATTGAATGAGTTACAATGCCACCAGCGTGCCTGCTCATGAGCACTGGAGTTAATTTTTATATAAAATCTGAAAAGGATACAAAAGTGACATTGAGAAACCAGAGAATGCCACATGCTTTGATTACTTGATGCAGTTTTGAGTAGAACAACAGTTTTAGATTTGTATGAATGCATAATCGGTGTTTTACTGTTTGAAATTAAGGGTTAAGCAAATTGGTAAATATTACATTACTATATAGTTATGCCATAAAATAGGAAGAAACCAATTATTTTTATTTTGGTCAAAAGAAAAAAAAATAACTAAAAGCAAGGGATGTAACACATAAGGCATTCAGATGTCAACCAACTTTTGGGAGTAGAATTACTTTCCAGTTTAATAAAAGAATAAAATAACAAAATACTGCACATTAAATTACAGTGTGCAAACTAGGCTACTTTGTAACATGTTGAAAAATTTTTTTTAAAAGTATGTTCCAGCCAAGTGTTTACCATAAAGAAAAAGATTTATGGCTGAGCAGCTGAAGATCATCAACAACTTTTATTTGTAAAGCAGCTGATATAATGCCCTCTGCACAAACTTACCTCTGCAGGCCCCGACTTGTTTTGACTCCCACGTGCGGTCAAAACTTCCGTAAATAATTTATCTCGACAGAGAAGGATAGTTAAAACACACGGCTTTCCGATGCCGCTTGCTGGCACGGGATTTCCCTGTCGCCACAACCAGCTGTACTCCTTTAGAGAGGTTGCTGAATAATTAAATGGTGGCAAAAGTCTTAAGTTGTTAAAGTGCTGGAACATTCAGAGTCTGCTTCATAAACTGTCCTTCTCCAGGTTTCTGCATATATTAGTTGGTTTCTTAACTACAGCCTGCAGAGTGCAGATTTTAATGTGGTTCCCAGTCTTAAAATGGATATCCATCATGTGGTGGTTTATAAGTTTATGGATGAATTGAGAGTCATTGAATATTTGTTTCATGGCAGCCTAAATTATTTTATACAAACAAACACCCCTGCATTCAATGATCACACATTTCCAAGCATAAAATTGTATAATTTCCTCCAGAATATGTATGCGTGTACAGCTTCATGACTTCATACTAACTGGGGGAAACACCGACACCTAGTGGATGAGCTGTATCATTACAACACCTTAAATGTAAGAGTATTTGAAACTGAAGACTTTTTTCAGTTCTCCAACATTAATCATGCACCGCCTACACCAGTCTAGCAGTGAGGCATCTTTTACAGGCTTCCATCACTATAAGCAAGGCATGATTAAAGTTAAAGTCAAGTTATTAAAGTTAGTTAATTCTGCAGCACTTTTCCAGAACCCAAAATATCAGACACGTCCTAAAAATGCCATCTTGGAAGATGTTAATTCAGGTGTGCTGTGGCTTAAAGATTTTTAGATTTCAAAAAAATTCTACAACATAAATTAAATCAGATTATCAGTCTAATGTGTACTTACATTTTTCTATAGTAATATTTTTTGCATTTTAAGTTAAATGTATGCTTGGCTAGAGCACTATGCGCAGCCAGCTTCTTTAGCAATGACCTTTTGTGGGCATCAATGGTAGTTTGTTGGCAACAAGCAAGTCAGAACACTGATGGTGTACAGCATAGGCATCACATTAATGACAGCAGACCAAATTAGGCCAACAATACAACCAGTTAACTAGATCTATCCAAATGTCTACTAGAGCTGGTCATGTTTCATCTAATGATAAACTTATATTAAACTTTTTGGCTCCTTATTTTATGACATGCCTTCATTCTGTTTTTTTTTTTATTTTTCCTTTTTTAATAATGGCTACACAACCATCGTGTCAGTCCAAAAACTTAATCAAATCTCCACAGAACATAAAAACTGTAAAACTTCTTTTTTTTAAATTTCTGAGTTGGTGTGTATTTATCTCTAGCCTCTGAGCAAACCAAAACCTAAAAAGGTAAATTTTTTGTTTCTTGCTGCGATTCATTGATGAGGAAAATGTAAAATATCAGATTTTGGAAATGGAAATAAGATACAACATCTGGAAACTACACAAATAAGGATGTGTTTAAAGATGTGGTCTCCAAGTTAGGTTTCTATGAGAAGGCTGTCATTGTATTTCTGTTCCAACCCTGACCTCCTCAATTATTATTGCTGATATTGGCAGCGTATGCACTCTTGTTAAAAGGAAATTTTGAATGGAAATGCGGTTTCAGACATTTGGACTTCCTGTGTTTAACCACACACATGGCCTCAGCAGTTCTGCATCAACAAATGGCATTAGTCACCTAAAAACAAAGACTTTACAGTTCATCTGTGGTGAGTTACTCCACACCTCTCTCAACATGACTCAGTGCAGGTTCTTGGATAAACAAACCTCTATGTCTGCAACTTTTACCTTTTCATGGTACGGTCCGAGTACGATCCACCCGCAGAACGTGTAACCGAGGTAGATCATGCCAGCGCAGCAGCAGAAACGGAGAACTTTAGGAAAGGCTGCTTTCATGGTTAAAATCAAGACCTGGAGGCATAAATGTTAAGTTGTTTTATGTTTTAGGCATGAAACAAAAATATTAAAACTCCCAAAGATGAGAGGTTCATGTTCATGTTTCTTGGCATACAATTCTGATTGCTACAATGTTGGACACCACGCATAAAAAAACCAAAAAACATGAAGCTAAAAAATTACAAAACAACAACAGGTCCACTTATTAAATCCTTCTGTCAATCACTGAACATACTCAAAAACATCTGTGATAGTGAGTGTTTTTTTGTTGTTGTTCTACTGAGATGCCAAGAAATAAAAATGATCTGAACTCACATTATATTTCTGGAAGTATCCAAGGTACCTGATCACCCCGACCCAGACCAATAATGTCGAGGTTCCCAGGAAGATGCTGCACACATCATAACTTGTCAGACTCTACAGGAGACAAAGAGAGTAAAGAGAAAATAAGAAAGAACATAAGAGCAGCATGAACAAATCATGAGTTCTTGTTCAATAAGAGTAAATAATAAAAAGAATAAAAAAGTTAACGATTGTGTATGACTTCAACTTTATTTTAAGAGTGAAATCACAACACAACATGCCCAAAATACAGAGTACACAAGATAGCTATATTCATATGAGTATTTTTATTTATAAAAGTTAACATGAAAGACTTTATACAAAACATTTGTAATTAATAAATTACTTTCTGGTTCAGCCTGTTTATCTACATGATGCAATTTCATACCAAAGTCCACTCACTATCACATAAATGGCCACAGAACAATTTATTACACTAATAAGCAGATGTCAAATCAAGAGTGAGACCAAGCAGTTATCTATGCACTTATCTGCAAATACAGATCATATAATAATGGATCAAAAAAGCACCACAATACATCTCCATTTGCTGAACTGCACAAAATTAACATATAAAGATCAAAAACTGCTCTAGATGAGAAAGAACTAAAAACAACCTGGATTACTTCAAATGTCCAGCAGGGGGCAAAAGATTTGCCCAGAATTTAGCTTCATACTGCAGTCCGAAGCATTTATTACATTTTTAACTATAGATCTTATTTTCATGCAATAAGTTTTTTCTCAATACATTGATAAATGTATTCTTACACAGATCAAAACATAAAAATTTTAGGTACCTTTTCTTTTCTTTTTTTTTTTGCTAGATCTGTACATGACATCAACAGGACTATGAGGTCAGATTCCTACCTATTTATTATTTATTTAACATTTAATTTTGCATTTTTTCCATGATTGATAGTAGTATTTTTATTGGATAAAATGTAACAAAAAAGTGCAAAAAGCATATATCAATTACTACAAGTTGAGTTTTGGCGCTTTTGAGTTACAGGGTGTTCCCAGGCCCTGCATTTTTAATGTGCCACTGTCTCTTAATGTATTACGCATTTCTGTGAGGTTTGGGGTAAAAGCAAACGTTCTTACACCTGATTTGATATGAAATGTGATATCAGTGGTTGGGAATCATCTAGAATGCAGATGTTCACACAGTAGGATTCTGTCTTATCACCAGAAATATCTTTGGTTGTAATAAAGGGAAAATCTTTGGAGCTTCATTTCAGCCTAACTAACCGTACAACAAGTTGGGGAGGGGCAATGATGCATTACAAATTATTTTGTAAAGATAGAGAAAACTCTAGTCACTCTGGTACTCCTCCTGTAATCTAATTTAAAAAGACTTAATTCTATAGGATTAATATAATTTCATTTTTTTTAACTCAAGTACACATCAATTTTGTTAACTGGGCAGATTTTTCTAGAATATAGCTAAACAATCAAAGTGCAATGGTTTTAAATTAATAAATAAATTTACATCATGACATTTTATATTCGTTAGGAATATTTTTTTGCCAAACATCTTAAAGTGAGCAGTACATAAACACATCAAATGCAAAATAAGTCTCAATGATGCATCAAATACACACTGACCACATTAGGGAGCTTTATAGCCAGTTATGTCAAACTAATCAACAAAGAATTAAGTCACATTAACGACTTAATGTGACTTAAGCTACATTATGGAGCTTACCTTTGACTGAATTTCCATCTTCAGTATGGAGCCAACTATTGCCAGCAGGTCGCTGACAATGACCAAAACGTACCAGCCATTCAGGAACTCGCTCTGGTCGTCCTCACACACTTTACGATTAAAGTTCTCTTGAAAGAATCGAGAGAATCTCTTGTGAAAAAAAAAAAGAAAGTCGGTAACTTAAATTTAATTCCTAACAAAAAAAAAAAAAGATTGCAGAAAATGTAGGTCAGCAAGTCTAGACGGTAAATCTCAATATTTTGATAAGATAAATTTTATCATCGAAGTCTTGTTTCAAAAGGTTCTTTTGCTTAGATGCAGATTTCTCCCAATAATCGTTAACCAAGTATAGAAAGAAACAGATCAGTGGACAGCAGCAACAAAAACATTTTCTTTATTATAGCTGACCTGGAGCAACCCAACAGCCAGTATGATTGAGCGTGTGCATAACGCGGCTGATGTTATGCAAACCAGAATGACGAAGCCATCAAACACCAGCAGATAGTGCGTGTTCTTCTGAGCTGAAAACGACAATAAAAAGGAACGGCCTGAGTGTGCGCTTATCTCCTTCACAACCCCCTCACGCTCCCAGCTGATATGAGTCTGCAAGAAAACGCCTCTTAACAGTGAAACGCTTCCAGAAGGAAAAGTCTGATAGAGAGTTCACTTAGAAAACGTGTTTGAGTGAAACACAGAACGAGTGTTTAACTGGGTAGAAAAGAAAACATGGATTTGATTAAGAAACAATTCTTAATCTACTGAACTTCACCTGTTCCAGATATCTTCCAATCTTTGCATGCATTGCTTTCGGCACCTATGTCCAGGAATAACTTGACCTTCCCACTATGACATTGGTTGTCAAATATAATCTAAAAGGGGAAAAAAAAAAAAAAAAAAGAAAAGTGATCTTTTAGTACATTTCAACTTTGACTCAAATAATTGATTTTCACCTATAAACAGCAAAGAAAATCTATACAGTGACATGGAACGAATAGCAGTCAGGTAGCTCCCGTTGTCGAACCGTCTGCAGGTTGATTCCCTTCAGCTGGAAGCTTATCTTTATGTCAACAAGCCTTAAAGAAAAAAGAAAAAAGGTTTGAAAGGTTATTTCTATTGGGGATTCTGACATGAAAAATCAGCACATACTCATGACACTACCTGTAGAAGTCCAAACTGAAGAAAGATGCATTCTGGGTTCTCCACATGTTTGCAGTTCTTGGATCATGTGACATACAGTCTGAAATAGAAAGAAACACATTTGGAAAAAAGTACAACAATGACAAAATAATTGCTGCTGTGCATTTGTATAAAACAAGTGCAATTCACACACAAAAAAAGTCAAGTTTCTTTTAAAAATTTCTCATATAGGATGAACATTTCAAATTGACCTACCTGTTTCTAGGTGAGCATCGATATCATAGGCCTCGTCTGAAGGCTCCAGGCTGCCTTTTCTGTAGTATTCTTTACAGATGGTGAGAGGAAGCAGCTTCCCATCTTCCTCTGCATAGCTGATGGGGCCAACAGAGAGCTGGCCCAACTGGCTGTACTGTAAAGATCACAGGCCTCAGGTGAAACAGTCTCAGAGTAAAGCGGATTGAGGGTCTCCTTACAATGACCCCACAGCAGACCGAACATCTGCTATGGGGGCCTCTTCCGTTTTCTTTCTTTTCTGTCCCCATCTTCACAGCTAATATAACCAAGCAGTGTTAACATTGCAGTTTGTTACCTGTAGAAATGTACATGCATGGTTCCTGACACAATGTTGTTAATATCCTACCAAATGCATTCAAGCAGTCCTTTGTGATTGCAGTATTTTACAAATTTATATTAGGGAGACTATTGTGATTCAGGCACATAAAATGTGTTGCACTCTCATTTCTCGTCAGCTGGCTACTTTTAAAATAACTAGGCATCCAGCTCATCCTTGATAAAATGTCTGTAATCTTCTGTAACTATTGTCTATCAGAAACACTTTTCATAAAGAGCTAAAGTGTTTGCTACAAACTTTCCATTGTTGAACAAGTAGCAAGTAAAAGGCCACAAAAACCACCTCGCAAAGTTGTTGCCGGTTATCGAGGTTTGCAGCTTGTCCTGCCACTTCCATGTAACAGAATTTCACAATAGTGTGTATGGGGAAATATAAAGAAAATGACATAGTTTTACATTTCTATAAAGAATCGTTTAAAATGTTAGCACTTTTCAAAAAATAAAAAAACTCTCACTTCAGTTGCAGGTTATTTCACATTTAGACTGATTTTTTTTTTTTTTTTTGCTAAAGTTAATTTTAGCCAGCTATCTTTAGCTTGGACAAAGAACATCTAGTCATAAATTTGACTCATGGAAAAAAATAACAATGTGTTCTTTGACCAGGACATTGCATAATTCCACAATCTTGTAACAAGAGCAGCTTCTAGCTTGTTTAGTTTCCTACATGGATTGTAGAAAACTCCGTTTCTTATGATTTTCTTTCAACATTGGGTTTCTTCTGGACCTCAAGACTAAAGTTGTTTTGTTGACAAACATTTGCAATTGAGCCTCATCCCAAATTACTATGGGCCTGTTGGCTTCGCCTCCAATTAAAGTAATTTTGGCCCAGACTGTCAGTTTTGCTATGTTTGTAGGTTTCTCATACTCTTTAGAGAGACAGACAGTAACAGAGGGAAATGTTCAAAGTCTGGGATGCGTTTTAAAAACTTAACTTTTTCCATGACCTGTCAAATTAGCTTCTTGGTATTTATGATGATGTTTGTTCATCAATGTCCTCTAACAGACCTCTGAGGCCTTCACAGAACAGTTGTATTTATATTAACATTAAATCACAAGTCAGCTCCATTTAATATTAATTTATATCAGAAGATTAGTTGTGCTACTTTGTGTATCAAAAATCCTAATTATCAGGTGACAAATAAATGTGGGAAAAGGTCAGAGTTAGTGCAAAGGTTACATAAAAGCACCATTTTCCAGTTCCTGTTTTTATGAGATCATAAAGTGTATTCAGAAGATTATTATACAGCTTAATTATTAAACAGCTTCTGCACTGATGTAGAGTCTAATATGTGCTGGATTCTTCTCAGATTCCAGAAAAAATAATGTTCACATCGCAGGGATAATTTATGTAGACTAGTAACTGAGACAACATTTTCTACAAACTAGACAGTTAAAGCAAGTCTCCCATATTAAGTTTCCTAAAATTCTCTTTTTCCTTGTCCTAAAAACCATCAAAACACAAAAATCGAAGAGCAGCTTTAATTTCTGTACTTGCCTGATCAAGGACGTAAAAGAGGCTGTCAAACACAGCCTGCTGTGTATAAACAGCTACACTATAGTCATCCTCATCCACCCCAGTGTATCCTTTCAGGAAAAGGTTTTTCAGGGCCATGGTGGTTTCCTCCTTATAGGCAACCACCAGCTGGTTGTTAAGGCCAAACAGGATAAGCTAGAAAGAAAGAAATAGAAAGTGGACACTTAACCAAAGCCAAACAAGCAGCATTATTCAAGAGGGTAATTTTCTTTTTTTTTTAATCCCCAAACATGTCTAGTTTTTTCATGGTATCAATTCAACAAGGTGTGGAAAATATTTCTCTGAAAGGTTGAGCCATTTTGAGGGAACAGACTGAATCAGAGAGCTGTAGCAGCCAGATTTTGAGCTGAATATTGATTATGTCTGTAGCAGTGGCTCGGGAATAGGGGTGCACTCCAGTAACCCCTGGGGTGGGGTGGGTCCCATCAAATCTGGTGACTCTGGAGGCCATTTGAGGACAGGGCAGCTACGGTTATAAACAAGAAACCAATTTGAGTTGATTTGAGATTCATGGTGCACCATTCTGCAGGAAGTAGCCATCTGAAGATGGCTATACAGTGGTCATTAAGGACATGGTCAGAATATGAAAACTCACACTGTAGCACTTAAACAATGCTAAAAATTTGCACAAATGGGGTCAATTACGTGTCCCCTCACCACTAAACCATCACCACTGGCAGAGGAGGCACCGCACCTGATCCTCTGCTGCTGCTGCCAATCAGGTTAGAAGGTTTGCACTTCAAGACGATACACCACATTCAAGCTGTTCTGAAAGCAATATCTACATTAGGCCTAAAGTCACTTTGAATCCCTTCTCACCATTTCAATGTTCTATTTGAACTTCAGTCGTTTGCATCCATTTCATCTAGTTCCCTTAAACACTGTAAGTTGCTGTCATTTGATTGGCTGTTTTGCTGGCGTTTCAGGGGTTTCGTTTGTTTAGAGAAATATCTCAGGTACATGTTCGCATTTGTACCCGAATAGGTGTGGAACAGATCCAGCATTATCATCCCAGTTTGAGGCTGTTCTTTTTACATACTTGTGTAGTGATCATGACGATCTTCAGAATCTGGACTCCCATTTTCCAGGGTATGTGTCGACGGGTTCTGTACTTCTCACAGGGGCTCATGAAGTAGTATCTGAGGTCATCTCTCAGGTTCTCCTCCTTGATAAGATCCTGAGTCATGTCAGAGCTGCAATGAAAACAGAAACATCAGGCAGGAGCAGATGGACCTTACTTGTGTGTAAACAAAGTGGTGCTGCAGATGACAAACATCAAAGCAAGTTGATAGTCTCTACCTTTTAGTCCATTTCTTTTGCAGAAAGCAAAATAAAGCTCTCCGGAAGAAATTGCAGAAGTGACACTGTGAGAGAGCAGTTATTTCCTAAGTAACAGATGTTTTGTGAGAGGCTAAAAAAACAACTTCACACAGAGAGCACAGTGCGTGCTTTCAGGGTTTTTCCAAGGTTCAAGTCCAAAGTAAATCAGTCAGTGAGGGCCCTACTTTCAATATTTTCTCAGTAGTTTGTCAACCGCAGGCACAGCACCAATCTCTTCGTACTGCACGTTTCTGTGAAGGTTTTTCTAGCGAGTTTTAGAGGGGGGGAAAGTTAGTTTCTGTTTTAATCACTTTGATAGTGAGACCGAGCAGGCGTTTGAGCGACAGACACA
This sequence comes from Girardinus metallicus, assembly GCA_903067095.1. Lineage (NCBI taxonomy): Eukaryota > Metazoa > Chordata > Actinopteri > Cyprinodontiformes > Poeciliidae > Girardinus > Girardinus metallicus. The sequence continues at coordinate 13,600 of CAEGAE010022791.1, read as the reverse complement.
AATAACATAAAATACTTTTAACTCCTAAATGGGATTTTAACTCATAATTAAAAAATAATAATAGTAATAATAATAATAATCTTACCTAACAGAGTTGCTCCTATCAAGATACCGAACCAGTAACTCCATGATTGATGAGCCCCGTGAGAAGCACCATTTACTCGAGTGGGGTTGTGACAGCGATCAGAGAGACTTCACGCGTAAAGAGCTCCCTGCAGCTGAGCTTTCTGTGTGGCGTCCAGTCAGCCAATCAGCAAACGAGTTCAGGAGGGGCTCAGGTGCTCAATTTGTGGTCAAAGAGTCAACTATGGAGCGCTACAACAGCCAAATTAACAGGAAGGCGCTAAAATATTCTAATTTGAAATTAGAATATTTTTTAAAATTATTTTAAATCATTTAAATGACTATAATTATTTAAATGATCATAATAACCGGATAATTTTTTTCTACACTTATTGATATTTGATCATATGCCATAAAATCTGTACACAGAAATAGCTGTGATCTTTAATAGAGATTTTTTTTCACAGTGATGACAAATTTATCATTTCACCATATTGTATCCAAAAAGTATGTTGTAATAAATCCATAAATAACTCTACTTTGCAGTATATTCAACCAATCAAGTATTTTTTGTACATTGCAAAGTTCAACAAGGCAGTAGAAAATGTTTAAGTCGTTAAAAACACCATACACTAACAAACATTACATTTTGATGAGTGTCATCATCAAAATCATCAATACACATTATGTATGTTGGTCAATGTTCTATTTATTTAATGCAACTCTGAGCAGGTGGGAGTTTAGCCTTGATTTAAGGGAACTGTGTTTCACCAGTTTTGCAGTTTTCTGGAAATTTGTTCCAGATTTGAGGTGCATAGAAGCTGACTGGTGCTTCTCCAGAGCATACCAGAAGCAGAAGACCTGAGTGGTTTTCAAAGTTTCTCCAAGAACTGAAGATCTTACAAAGGTTTTGAGATCAGCATTTCACCTTAGAATTATTTTGAATACTATCGTTGTTTGGTGTTTTTCATTAAAAAAATGTATGTGATAATGACCAACCACGGGGTTCTTTTGTCAGGTTGTTGCTTGTTTTAATGGGAGTTATCAAACACCAGCACCTCTGTGACCCTGCAAAGATCAGTGGGTATAGATAATGGATGGATATTACTTTAATAGCTAATAATTGGATGATTTCATTTATTTAGCTGCTGAGGGTTGGAGTTGGGTATTTTTGAGGTAGAAAATGTTGCTTCTTCATTTTAATGAGCCTCTCCTCACTAAATGGACATGCGATATGCATTTGTGACATCCATATGTTGGTTAATGTATAACATGTATTCTAGTTGATTTTGTTGGCAGAAGTGCTGCTCTGCTGGAAGCACTCGGTTTATACAGTAACACACTGTTACTGTATAAACCAAACAGAAATAGAGAATTAAAACAAAAGCTAAGATAACCTTGTTCTTGAAATCTTGTTAAATAACTTAAATTCTGGAGAAACAAAACAGAATCATTGCACTTTTAAAAAAAATAGTTACATCTACATCTGCATCTCAGTTTCTCATCTTTATCCCCACCAAACTCCCACCTCTATTCACTTTATTTTCACTCTAAATAGAAAAGGGGAAAGTAAAACAAATCTTTTGCTGTTTTTTTTTATTCCAGAGGCATTACATGTAATTTCTCTGGTTTCTGTTTTATTTCAAAAAGCTAACATTTTATGTAATATGGTCTAAAAATAGAATACAAACAATAGTATTTCAACATCTTTTTATTATAAACAGGAAATGTAACACCAACTGTGCAAAAATAAAACAGTAAAAAGGAAACCTTGAATCCCTTCAAATATTACAGAACTTGAGGTGTTTTAACATTTTCAATGACAGGCACACACAGATGACTGGATGCTTATCTGAGTCTGTAATAACTTTATTATATCATTGTCTAGTGCCTGGCAACATTTTCTAATTACATATTTGTCTAAATGTCTCACAGTATAAGTCTATATAAAAACCAAATCCATTTTACAAAGAAAGAAACAATGTCTATACAAACCTTAAAATCTTTTTAAACAGAAGTAGAGTCAGTCAGATTTTTTAATAAAGCAAGAGCAGATTTATCCAACACCTGCCGCAGCAGTCAATATGAGCTGAAGATCCATAATATTCTTCAAGAATGTCAAGTGCACTTCTTAAAATTAATCCTAATTTTAACTTGTTAAATGGGATTTATAATGTGGCCTCTGTTTTTGCTTTTTATGTTGTATGTCTTACGACATACCAGTACAGAAGGACATCTGTATCTTTGACACTAACTCACAAAGTCTGTAAAAATATGTTAAAAAAGTTAAATGCTTTATAGTTTTTCAGAATAAGTGTAATAAAAAATTACACTCATTCATAATGTCTGCATTCTTTTATAGTTTACAATTTTACAACCAATTTAATTTCTAGAGAAAATATATTAAAAGAGACATTATAAAATAACATATGTCAATGCAACAAGAAGCTTAAATTATCATACAAAACCAAGTATTTGGTTATTGCACATTCAAGTTTCATGAATCTATCCCTTAGTATTGCTCCAGCACCATGATTATAGGAAATAGATCAAATATTTAAACACAGTGTAAGAAAAAAAAAAGTTTGAACTAAATCAATGGAAACAAAGTCCTCCTGATACAATCAGCTCTTCCTTAATGCAGCCACAGTGCTGCAGACCAAACAACAAACTGATCAGTATTGGTTCAGCTTAATTTGAATCCAATTGTTCTCATTTAATGCATTTTGAAGTGAACAGCAATCCCTGCTAGAATGTACCAATGTATTTAGTTTTGAGCTATAAATACAGGTAATCTATTGGAGCTGATCATATTTTCTGAGCAGAAACATTTTCAGTATGAATCTCTGGGATGCTGCAGTCATTTCTCCTACATGGACAGATTTACAATAATGAGTCCCATTTTTCCACATGCTGTGACATCACAACATTACAGTGTTAAAATGTGCTTTCATAATCTTAGAGTGATTTAGCTGAATTATTATGATAACTAACTCACCTGTACGCCCGAGGTGCTGCTGCTGCGCTGTCTCCACAAGCCTCATCATGAGAACCTTTCTTCTCTGCTTTTACCTTTTTGTTCTTTGCCTGTGAATAATCTAATTTAGGTTGACTGCCTTTTGCTTGGTCTGTTGGAGTCACAGGTCTCCAACAGTACCTGAAATCCTCCTGTATCTCCTGCTGGTCTTCAAAGCCAGACTTAACAGAGATATTATTCCTCTCATCAGTGCTTCCCTGGTGCCCCTCAGCGTCAGGAACCTCCTCAATTTGTGGACGGTCAGCACTTCCTGAAATCTGGATATTTTGCTCTTCCCTGGTTCTGTTAGTTTGGTTTTGAAAAACGAAAATTTGTTCTGACCTGACATTATTATCCTGGTGTTGGATAGGTGCTTGTGCATTTCTATTTAAATCCCTTGCCAACCAGGGTAGAAAACGTCTGACTTGTTGATGGAAAACTGCTTGCAGTCCTCCCATCGTTGCTCCCTGTCAGTCCAAGACATGAAGGAAAAGAAAGTCATATTCTGATACCAGTAAAAAGACATACTGTGGATGAATTTGTTTGTGTCATAATACTGTATCTTTACCAAACTACATATGGTGATAATGATGAGGACTGGTATCCAAAGGATAAATGGTAGATCTTTGAGGAGTGCTAGAAAAAAACCACCTATCCCTTCTCCTAAGGCCCTCAGTGGCTCTATGATGAAGGTGGTCAATGTGTACACAAGTGCCTAAGAAAGAAAAAAGACGAATGTCATGATACAACTTTATGTCCATGCATAGCTACAGAGGTATTTATATGTTTTCTGACTTCTTTAGTATCACTAAAAAACTAACGAATAAGTGCTATTGTTTGTGTCAATCATAGACTGAACTTTGCTTAATCAGAGTTTAGGATTTTAGAGCAGAAAGGTCTTTTCTACAACAAGGATGCTTGTGTGATTATAGCCAAGTGAGTTCGTGAGGAAATATTTTAAACTGCTATGAAGAACATGTGAGTTTTTATGACAACATATTTTAGTGTTTATTATTATTTCATATTGAAATCACAGTGAGGAATCATGCAATATCTTTTGAGACCTCTCCATAGTGGTAATAATTCTAAAAAATGCATGGAACCTTCTGTTTACGAAATGGAAAAATGACTAATAAATAATTATGAGCACCCTTTAGCTTTCACATACAATAAGAAATACACAAAAATCATGCTCTTTATGTTACATTTTCTTTAAGTGTAGTCTAAATAATTGCAGAGCATAGGAAAATACAAAAAAGGGGGCAAAACATTCTCTGGTGCAAAATCATCACTAAATACTGCAAAAGGACTTCACGCTATGAGAGAAGTATTTGTTTTCCTCATGCAGCCCCACCTAGTGGTCATTATTGGTTACAGAATGAAATCATATCTCAAGATCCCAACTCTTCAATTGTACATGAAAATGTAACAAATGTTATTATTAATAAATCATATAGGGTGTATGCAACATTTTTATGGATGTGCTTTTATGGATGCCTGAATGATAAATGCATTTAAGGCCCGTTCTAACCTTACTTTAGCCTCAAAAGACACTGAATGAGTGTTGCCTATTTGCAGGTAAAAACATTTAATGTTACTTTGAGCACCAACAGAAAACAATTTCAGACCAAGCAACTCCTATATACAACATGGGATTTATAATATGCACCAGCAAGAGTGGTTTACCTTGATTGGCTATACCTCGACAAGGGGGTCTATTACAAGGATCTTTGCGTATTCCTGACAAGGATCATCTTTCAGAGTAAAACTGGTTCTGAGCCATTCTGAAGGTAAAAAATACAAGCAGAATTGAATATGTGCATTAGTAGCTCACCATTTTTATGCTTCCCTTAGCCAAACCATATCCTACAACTACTGGCCCAAATATGCAATTCAACAACTTATTGATTTTATGTGGACTTGTGTCTAGTAGATGGAGTGTTTGATGATCCTCCAAACCAAGAAATGTCTGCTTTTCATTTCTGGGTTTTTCCACCTGCAGGTTAGGATGACCAAACAGTTGTAAATGTTCATAGGCATAAGCTAACCAGCTGCCCTCCTCAAAGTACTTTTGTGTCATGTTTGATTTGAGGGATTGTTCCAGCCAGCCATCAAACCCGCTTATCCAGGCACAGAGGGGCTGTTACCTACAGCAGTCACTAGACAAAAGGCAGGGAACAACCTGGACAAGTCACCAGTCCATCACAGGACCTCACAGAGACACGACCAAGCATGCACACTCTCACACACACTCACACCTAAGGGCAATTTGGAAATAACTGTGAACCCACAGCCATATTTGTTTTATAACTGTCAACGCACAGCAATATTTTTTCTGGGCTGTGGAAGTAACAGTATTTGCCAGAGCACCCATAGAGAATCCAGGCATATACAGTTAGAACATGTTAACTCCAAACAAAAAAGATCCGGGCTGGGATTCAAACCCATGACCTTTTTGCTGCAGGACAATAAGGAGATTGTCTTTTAAGTTTTGTTTGTGGTGTTTCCAAAATGCTCCATTCAGATTTTGTTAAATCTCATTTTGAAGTGCAAGCTGAAACATTAAGGTTATGTTTCCTTTACAAAATTTGATTTCATTTTGTGTTCAAGTGTAAGATGATGTTAAAGTTCAGTGGGTTTACATGTTTCATTTGAACAACTCAGTTTTCTGAATTCAGTTTTCTGAAACAGCTGAGCTTTTGGTGATCAGTGCATATAAGCCTCACCTCTGACAGAGGCACACAACAATCCACCATCAGTGCATGAATGACTGAATGTAGTGCGAAGTGCTTTGGGGTCTGGACTTGATAAAAATAATTTTAAATAACTGTGCATGCTTACTTCTTTAAGAATTACCTCCAAAACTACCAAACCAACCAAGATTTTTTCGTCTTTCACATTGTTCATGTAGTATTTCCATATTCAAAATTTTGCTCTGGTGCTTTGCATAGGCCTCCTAATCAAACAAAAAGAGAAATGTACATTTCAATAGTATGAATGACAACAAAACTAAATAATAACAAATGACCAAGCTCCTTTTCACCTTGTACAGATATAACCAGTTCCAAGGAATGCTGAAGAAGAAGGAGAGGGCAAATATTGCTTTGAACTGCTCAAACCAGGAAACTCTTGGCCGGTGCTGAATGAGGGCAATAACTGAGCCAGTTATTAAAACGAACCCAAACTGTAAGAGGCAGAAATAAAACTAGTTAAACAAGATTTAAACCTCCTCCCTTATACAGCAAAACTTCAAATGAAGAGTGACAACATCTATTATTTGAATCCCAGGTTCAAATTATAATACTTTGTCACGTAGGATCAGGTCTTAGGATCTGGGGTTGTTTGAGTTTGATTTTGGATTTTTGTCAATTTTGGTGTTCTGTAGGCTTTTTCTGTTTAGTTCTTCCTTAGTGATTCTGGTAATTTTGATTTCTTGTCTCTGGTTATTTTCTGTTTTTCTGGTTTTATTAGGTTTGGAGTTTTAACCCTCACCTCTGGGAGCTTTTGTTTGGTAAGGCCTTCAGTCTCCAATATTGGTCTCTGGTTCACGACTGGGTAATTATTTAAGAGCAGTGCTGGGATTTTAAAGTGATTTAAATGCAATGTGACTCTGTCCTGGAGTCTATGTCAATAGGGGGACTGTCTGCATCAATAACTATTGAGTGAAGATAGACAGTCTGGAAACTGGAATAAGCTGTCCTTTGCTAAGGTTAGAGTATTCTTGGCTCCTGTCTTATTTATCTATTTTTATTTATTAATTTTTCTCAGTTGTAGAAAGTTATCTATAAAAAGGAGGTGGGGTAAATGCAAGCTTTAAAATTATGAACTGGATCATTTAAAACACCAGTAGCAGTTTTATAATAAGTTTTAATTACATCTCAGAAGAGCCAAACTAATGATCATAAAAGTCTAAAGATGAACTAAAACGAGAATTCATAGTTTAGCTTAAACTCATTTGGAGCAACACTATTTAGAAGATATTATTTATCAGACAGCATCAAGTTGACCTGAAAATGAAATAAAAATTAATCATCTTACTGATAACATTGGGCCAAGATCAATTCCAGACCTGTATTCATTCAGGGTTCTGGAGAGGAGGATAGCTGAACTTCAGATTCAGGTTCTGTGCCTGCAGTGATGTTTTATAAAATGTTTTATGTTAAAAAAGGTTGAGGATTGGAAAGAGGAAACTGGAATCAAAATTACTATTCCAATCACAGTTTTAGTGTTTTGGACTATTCTCCATGCCTCTGTGTGGTAAATTTGTCGCTGTAATCTTTGTACTGTTATCTCAGCAACTTTGTTTCTGCATGTTCTGCAAATTGGCATCTGTAAGCCAGGAAAAATAGCAACGATTCAAGAGTATTCAAAAAACACTGAATGTACTTTCTCATTTTGGTATCTGAATCATTGAAGTTTGTTGGTTTCTACAAAACACCAAATTAGTCTAGTAGTTCAGCTGTAAATATTGTAGGATATACCGACTTATATAATGCAACAGTTTTAGTATAAATATGAAATATCTACTAACCTCAAAAAGACTCCACATTCTTTCCTGTCAAATAGAACAAAATCAACATTTGATTTCAGTCAGACTTCTTTACATCAGGTATGTGTCAGGTGTGTCTTTTCTCAAAGCAGCTACACTCACTGGCAAACAAGATTGAGAGGGAACATACCTGTCAGTATGACCCCAAAGCAAAAGGAGTTAATATTTATACTTGGTTAGAAATGCATGAATAAACTGTTTGGAAACATGAAGATCTTTGATCTTTCTAGGTCTGATATCATCAATGTTTTTGTGGATATCTAATTTGTTTCTAATAAGTTCTAGATGCTTTTTCCAGACAGCCAAATTTGAAGTGTAATATTAAAAAATACAATATGATAACATAAGTCAGAATTTATTTTTTCACTAATGGATTGCTGGCCCAAATATGAATGTGTGTTACTCAGGTCAGGAAAAACAGCAAGGAATCTTAAGGAATATTCAAAAACACCACTGACTTTTAAGCACTGAATGTATTCTCTAGTTTAGACAGAGAAACCGTTCTCTGTGTAAACCAACCACCTTGTTGATGGCTAAGAGACATTAAGCAAATCTCATAGTTGAGTAAAAAGTATCAGGACACATATGGTTTTATAAAATACAACAGCTTTAGTATAAACATAAAACATCTACTAACCTCAGGTTTCCACACACAATCCTGTTGAATAGAACAAAGTGAAAATATGATCTGAGTCAAGGTGCTTTACATCAGGTGTGGTTTCTCAAACAGCAGCTATGCTTGCTGGCAAACAAAATTGGGAGGGAATATACCTGGCTGTAATGGGAAGGGCAAAAACCTTGAATCTACAAAATGACACGTTATTATGTAGATTCAAGAACAAGTTTGCAGAGCCCTTCACACCTATGCTACTGAAAATAGGAGGATAATGCAAGATAAATGAATTGGCAAGCAATTCGTTTATCCCATCTGTTGAGGATGGTACAGATTTTAGTATTGCAAAAGGTGCAAATTAAAGTCAATATTATATTAGTATCAAATACCAGTTGTTCAGCATTTGGTACAACACTGAACACAGAGTCAACAATGGTGCTGGGTGCTAAATTTATAAACCCCAAAGCAAGAAGGGTTAACATTCACACTTAGGTTCTGGTGTAGATTAGATAAATTAGAATGCATGAATGAATAGTTTGGAAAGTATGTTGGTATGAATTCAGGCATCTTGAAGTTGAATGAAAACACACCAATTATGATTAACTCCTTCAAACATTAATAAAAAATGTACAGTCACATTGTGCAAATGTACAATGTGCAAATTTATTTTGCACTTCATTTGTAAACTTTTCAAATCTTTTGTTTTAGTTTGCCGGAAACGATGATCCACAGCACTTGGCTTGTAGAACTTTGTTTATGGTTTATGTTTTTCCCTGAAGTTTTCTTGACCACTTTGTCACAATGATACTGCCACAATTTTCACATTTGCTTTGTCCTGTGTGTCATCAATTCATCACAAACTTTAATTCACATCACCAACAAGGACCAGCTGGTGACGTGCATTAGGTGCTGGTGTTAGGAGAACCTAGTCGCAGGTCTGACAATACTGTCAAATCTTCCTCAACAATGGCTCAGCAGCTGAATGAAACTCTCATGTATGCTACGGTAGAAAAGCACAAAAAAAACATAAAGCTCTACTTGACTGTATGTTTACAAACTGAGACTTAAAGATGAAAAAAATGCAGTGAGAGGACCAGATTCCTGCAGCACTGACTAGTTATACCATAAACATGTCAGATCTAAAGACAGGCACAAAAGAGAACCAAGTCTCTTGGGGAACATGACTCCAACAACTTCGGCATACAGCTGCACAACATGTCTTGAATATATCATCTTCACAATGTCATTGTGTGCAGGCTTCATTTTACAAATGATTGTTTGGAGTGCACTAATTGTTGGTTAATATATTCCAAATGTGATTAACTTGTATTATATTACATGCTAATATAATAATTAGCCTGCTGGGAAGGACACAAATGACGTTCCAAAAATTGCTAAAGATCACAGAAAGATGGAGTACAGATGAGAAAGAAGGCAAGAAGAAAATAGGCATATGTTGTATCTGATTTCAGAATTGCAAGACCTTCTAATATTGTGTGTAAAATAATTTTAGAAAATTGTCATCATCCTTTTATTCCAAAGAATTTGGTCTATTAAACTCCAGATGGAGCAGACTGTTAAATAAAACCTGATTTTTTTAAAAAAAAAAAAGAAAAGTTACAATCCCACAGCACTCCAGATTGTTCCTATGGTATTTTTGCAAGTCCTAAGAACTGTTACAAGAACCACACATGGGCCTGACCGAAAGAAACCATTTTCTGGTGTCACAGAGGAAAAATTTGATTCACACCTAAGATAGCAAATTAAGCCATGGTTTTTATTTCACGGACACAAATAGGGTTCAGAAAGAGAAACAAAACTTAGAACCTTTCTCAGGAAATGGAAACCTAAAGCATTTGTTGTGAAAAGATGTAAACCTAATGTTGTTTTGCTAATGACATATCAGGAGGATGAATGACAGTAACATAAACTTGTATTTCTTGCTTGTTCAGAGTCTGCATTTCTAAAATTGGACCCACGGTGCAATACCTCAACTACTTGTTTTAACTCCTGCGTAGAACATGTTGGCAAATTCCTCTTTTCAACATTGGATTACTGACTGTCACAGTATGAAAGTGTAACTTAAAGGCTAAATTATAGCCGGTATCAGGACATCAAACTCCCTTTTAAAAGTCCCTAGCTAATTAAAAATATAGCCATGTGTTTTGATAAACTGAACTTTTGCCAAAGGTTACACCCAAAACGGATGTAACCATTTGGGTCAGAATAGTTGAAATTCTGATCAACTGCGAAAGTGAATAATAATTTACATCTGTTTGTTTAAATACACCCAAAATTTTATATTCAAAAACATTTTCTATATTGCTCTCAAAAATTACATTTGTTCAATTATATATAAAGATGGTGGAAAATTATTTAATGTTTGTAAACCACAGAGTTTTTTCACCCATTTTCCACCAATTAGGTTTTTAAGCATTTCCATATGTCTTAAATTCTTATGTGCTGTTTTTTTTTATATATAAAAATCACCTTTCATTATCCTCCACTTAGTTTTTTTTTTTTATAATTCTAATGCAGACATTTATTCTTTCTTCAAAATATTCAGCTTGATATTTTTGATCAGTAAAAGCAGCTCAGAATAATACCACCATTTGAGCCTTCAAATACAATATACATCCAAAAATATTAACTTTATTTGCATAAAGACTGGGTTCATCCATTAAAAAAAGCAATTATTTGGAAGTTCAATTAAAAATTAAAATCTAATATTAGTCTTAATTAAACTTTAGTAACATCATTATTATCCACATGTAAAACCGTGGAAATTCCCATCATCCTGATGGTGTTGAAGAAAGGCTGAGGTGTAACTCAGTGCTTTGAAACTGTACAAAGAAAAACAGCACATTCAACAAATGTGAGCGCGAAGCAGAAAATGAAGGGTACTGTTGAATAAATATCTACAGTCCAACATTTATAAGTCATTTGCTCTAAGACCAAATAGCACGAGTCACTGATGGGTATAAAACTTGCTGTTTTGATCAGCAGTATTTCATCTGCTGCTCGTCTCCTGAACAGGAACTCCAACTGTCTCTATTCCCGTCAGTGATATCGAGTGGGTATGTTCTTCTCCTGAGGCTTCTGGATCCTGCAGGAAAAAGATTGACATTTAAGTTTTACACACAGCTTGTGTAAGCATTGGCCTAATGGAGATGCTTTTTCTGCTCCGAACAGATGCCACAGCGTGTCTTTGGAAACACATCTTTAACTCCAACATTCACAATGCTGGGATGCCTCAAGGGTGTGTGCTCAGTCCACTGCCGTTTATGCTGTTACCATATTAACTTGAATTCACATAGTCATTAAATTTACTTGTGATACTATAGTAGTTTACATTAATCCATCATCCCCATAAAACAGCCAAAGGGAGAAACTCAAAAAGCTAGGGGGCTGGTGCAGACAACAACAGGCTCTCCCATGATTCATCCAAAATGTTGAAATAGGCTCTGATTGATGTAGCCACGTCACAAAAATCGCACCGTTTTGTTCGCACCGAGGCATGACACAACGTCAGGCCTGGGTCAAACTATTTCGCTCAGAGCTCTGTGTGATGTGTTGTGTCATTGGTCAAATGTTTGTGGCCATGTCTTATGCAGAAATGCGCTTGGACAGCAATGCTAATATTTGCTTCAACTTGTCCACTTCCGCTATCTGTTTTGATTCTTTTGAGGAGCGTTTATCTGACACAGTAAGGAATTATGGTTATATGTGCAATTTTTCAATAAATATCTACGAAGACTGTCGTGGGTAAAACTCCAGGATGGAAATTGCAATGCTGTTGTCAAAGGATGCAGCTGTCTGAAAAAAGATGTGGCACTTTCTTTGTGACTAGTTTGTGAAAGCAAAACGGCAGATGCAGAGAGGGAAAGGAGGAACTCCAGCGGGTCAAAACAAAATTCACACGTGAAAGGACACTTAAAAACTATGATTAACCTTCTAATCTGAACTAGTTTGATACAAATTAAAAACAACTCACCAGAACATCAGTCTGTGAAGGCTGTATGTCTGCTGGCTGGGGTGGCTCTATTGTAACGTCCCTTCTGAGTTCATCTTTAGAACCTTTCTGCTTTGTTTGTATCTGTTTCTTCTTTGCTGGTGATGAATTTGATTCGGTTTGTTGGTTTTTTGGCTGGTCGTTTTTAGCAGCAGCATTTTCTTTCTCTACCTCCTCCGGGGTCTCCTGCTGGTCTTCAGACCCTGAGTTAGCAGAAGCCATCTCCACTTCAAGGCTTTCCTCATGCTGCTCACCATCTAGTTCATCCTCGCTGAACCGAGGGTCTGCAGCTTTTAGAGTCTCCACACCGATTGGTGCTCTTTCCTCCTTGACCCTGTTGGGTCGTCTGCGGTGAATGTTGTTCCTGTCCAACCTCGCATTATCACCTTCCTGCCGTGGGATGTGCTGTTGAGCAATTGCAAGTGGAGGTGCGTGAGCAGGTGCGTCTCCTCCAGCCAGGTAGTCATGATTTTCAATCCTGGTAGGAGGACGCTGGTTATGCTCCAACTCTGCAGGAGGTGGATCCCTTCGAGGGCGGCGAAACGGTGCCATGATGCCATGCTGAAAGGCTGCGTGCACACTTCCATACATGACCACCTGGGTAAGAGTCAAACATACTCGTCAAAAGATCCATCGCCTTTACCTTTCACCTTATTTTATTACTAAGTGTGATGATGTGTGTTTACCAAAATAGAGAGCACAATAGTGAGGAGCACTGGGATCTGCAGGGTAACTGGGAGATCTTTCAGGAGTTCCCTGAGGAACTCACTGATTCCCTGCCCAAAATGCCTCAGCGGCTCTGTGATGAAGGTTGTGATGGTGACTGAAATAGCCTAAAAAATAAAAGTATTTAAGGATTAAACATTATAATAACGGAAGTTACATAGCAAATGAAAGTTGATGTTTAACAACAAGTAAAACAACAACAGAAAAAACATTTTAAGATGAAAATAACTTTCAAGTAGTAGTTCAGAGTCAGACATCTTAGTTTGCAATTAACTCCAAGCAGGAATGCAAAAACGCTATTTAGCCGAGTATATATTTAACACAACAACATTATTGCATGTTTTTGCTTTCTACTTTTCATCCATCCATTTTCTGTTCACCCTTGTCCCTTAATGGGGTCGGGAGAGTTGCTGGTGACCTGTCCAGGCGGGGTACACCCTGGACAGGTCACCAGTCTGTCGCAGGGCAACACAGAGACAAACAGGACAAACAACCATGCACTCACACCTAGGGACAATTTGGAGAGACCAATCGACCTGACAGTCATGTTTTTGGACCGTGGGAGGAAGCCGGAGAACCCGGAGAGAACCCACGCATGCACAGGGAGAACATGCAAACTCC
>CAEGAE010022789.1:0-23481 GCA_903067095.1 Girardinus metallicus | reverse complement strand
CCTGCGACTACCGGCATGAGGACTAAAGCCTCCATATGTGGGTTGTGCTTTGCACCTGCGCCACCACAGCACCCCCCTAGTTAGCCGGGTTTTATGATGCACAAAATGTAACTCAGATGACTAATTTCATAATTTTTCCCACCGTTACACTTCAAAAACACAAAATACAACCAAGTATTTTGTTAAGTTTCTAGTGCAAATATCTTGGCACACTTGAAATAAGACAAAACTAACATACAAGTAACGTTTCAGCGAGAAAACGGAGTTTAAGTAAATAATTCTTGTATCTAGATAAACTACTAGTTTTATAACGAAACATTTTTCCTGTTTTAGGTGAAAAATCTGCTAATGAAACTAGTACTTTTTGCATCTGTTTTCAAGAATTATTGACTTAAAACGATCTGAAAAGTTGCTTTTAAATCATAAACGTACTAAAATATTTGCACTAGAAACTTGAAAATACTTGGTAAGGTTTTGTGCTTTTACAGTGTAACGTGTAATTTATCCAGTTCAGTTCACAAAATAACCTTTAACTTTGCTAAAAAGACATTTAAACACAGTTTTACTCCAAATTATATCGCACACATAGTCTAAGTATAGATGAAGTTCAACTGTACTACTGGGATCTTTCCATCATCTTCTCATTTGTTAGCTAAAAGCCAAAGTTTGCAGAGAAATTATAAGATCAGAAGGATGTCAGAGCACAAAGGTATCAGTCAGGAGAAGACTATAAGAAAATGTAGAGCAATATATATAGACGGTGCTATGGAGGTAATTGGAGAAGATATGAAAACTGTATATTTTTCCCCTAAAAAATAAGTTTTTGTCAAGTAATAAGCTATAAATAATCAAAAATGTCAGAAAGTTTTGGTTCAAACCAAAGAGAGGGGGAAAGTTTCTGTTTGTGGATCACATTTAGATGATTTAATGTGAAAAGCTGCCGAGATCGGCCCTTAGGCTGGATGCTGCGAGGACCACTAGTGACACTGCATTGATCTCCTGCGTGTTGGCGTCGGTAAAAACCTGGAAAAATTTAATTACAAGCTTGGTTTGTAGCGTCTGGAGGTGGTAATTTTATTATTATTATTCCCGGCAGCTTGGAAAATGCTGATAGGCAGATTTTCTGCTCCAGGACAAAAAGAATAAATTAGTTTCAGAGGAGCTTGAGTGCAAAACTGACCGTAACTAGCAAACAAACCAGATGGAGGTCCAACATTAAAGAGGAAATGATGGATAAAAGCATCAAAATGGATGAAAAGATCAGATTTTATCAAAATGAGTCTTTACTTCTACTCAAGGAGATTTTGAAACATGCAGAGATCCTTTTCTGTGACGTTTGATGCTTTTAATCCCACCTTCAGACCACGGGAAGTGTTTCTCTGATATCTCAAAAAGTGCCTGACAAAATGTATCTGAACATTTCACACAAAGTTGGACGCGATGCGATTCGTTTCACAGAACTACCTGTGGATCGACAGCGACGGGCGGCCATCACCATCAGTGTTTCTATCCTGTTTATTTTTTGTTTTAATGAAGCATAACTGAAATAGAAGTAAAAAAAAAAAAATGAAGCTGATGTGCAATTGTTTTGTTTCCAGAAGTCTTTTACATGATGTTTGGAGAAATGTAAACACTTTTTCTGTACGTATAAGGTTGGGAATAAAGCAGAAAGCTGTTCCTGTTTCGTGCTGTTTTGTTGTTTATTTCTGATCATCCAATCAGACGTCAGAGATGTGATGACATCACTGCTTCCTGACATCACAGCAGGATGTTTCACACATGTGAAAACGACGGTGAACCTTGTCTCTTGAGTTAATTTCCATAAATACCGCGCCTCTTCCTGTTATTAAGTCCGGCCTCATTGTTGAGCTACTACTGTGTTTTGTTCTAAAGGTTAAAGGCGACGTTCAGAAAACACAATTAAAGCTGCTACAGACGGGGAAAGCCGGAGGAGTCCTCTGATGACTGCTGTGAACAACATTTCTTGTTTTTCTTTTGGGGTTTTTAGCACTTGAATGGAACCTACTATGAAAAATTCACATTTTGTACATTTTTGTCTTTCCGTTTGAAAGACTTAAAAATAACCAGACGCTTAAAAAAAAAACACCCAGTTGCTATTTGTCTATAAATTAATGTTTTTTGGTGTCTGGAAAGTGAGCCTTTTGAAATGTCTTTGGAATGTAATGTCACACATTAGCTGTTACCTAGCAACCCCGGTGGAATTTTGCCCGTTACTTAGCAACCCCAGTAACGGGTGGAATTCTACCCGTTACCTAGCAACCTCAGTGGAATTCTACTCCAGCTAAGTTCCAGCATGTTTGATCAGCTGGTTTTTCTGCTGCATGCCTTGTACAATGGCTGCTGGGAAAGAAAAGTCTTTTGTCGTTGAATTACCGTGAAGAAACCACTTGCTGCATTCTTGTTGGCTGCAGAGGAGGCTCCACTTCTTCTTTTCAAATACAGCTCTGGAAAAATTTTAAGAGACTACTTAAAATGAACAGTTTCTCTGATTTTACTTTTTATATGTATATGTTTTTACTTTCATTCGAGTAAAAATATGTTGAAGTGAAATTTTTTGGGTTCTCTACCCACTTTTTGTTTATAAAAAGATGGAATGAAAGTAGAGCTCATTAAAGTAATTTTCATTAGCGACAACTTTAATTAAATTACGTTCAAATAAATCAGCAGCAGGCGCTCTGAGGAAGCAGAAGATTTAATTAATTGTGGATATTTTACTTTTCTTTTTGACTTTTAATGCACCTACATAAATTAGAAATCCATATTTCATTGCATTTTTGGGTGTTAATTGACCGATTTCAGCTCTGCAGGGAGCAGATTAATAAATAAACCAGTGGAGTGTTTTTTGTTTTTTTTTAAACGAAAACAGAGGTGATGTTCACTAGTCTTCTCTATAAAGTCAAATCGGGGGTGGAGGAAACCCAGGAGGAAATCCTGCAGATTAGCTGCTGGACTCAGACATCTGGAAAGAGGGTGAGAGTTTCCCAACCGGTCCATGAAACGACCTGGACCGCTCACAGATTTACAGCGAGTATCTGAATATATTTGTTCCACATAACGATCCGTGGCCAAAACGGCTGGTTTTCCCAACTACCGGTCGGACAAAATGGCCGACCAAAGTCAGAACTGCTTATGTTGCAACAAATTTGTTATATAAAAGACCAAAAACCTTTTGTAATGATGGCCGCAGAATAATTTGACCCTCTGAACTAAAGTGTTTTAGTGAATCAGAAATGAAGTTGGTCGATTCTGATGCAGCCAGTTGAAGGGCCACTAGAGAAACGTGTCTGCTGGGATCAGGCCCAGAATTGTCTTTGCAGGAAGAAAAAAAAAGGTTTTATTTACCTTGACTCAAATAAATCACGTTGCCTCATTTGGTGCCTAACACGCCTCAGCAGAACGGAGCAGGGTTGGAAATATCACTACTGCTGATTAAGGCAGGAGATGGACATACAAACTAGGTTCTGACAAACTAACGAATCACAATGAAAAATTAACTTATTATAATTAACAAAACAAACTGGGTGGAATGAACAATAATACATATAAACAACAACAGCATTTAATACCATTTTTATTACAGACACAAATAGGTCCATAGAAAGATAATTACAGCAAATTGTATGTGATCTGACTGTAATATATTCAGACATTTATCCATCCATCCAATAATCCATCCATCCATCCATCCATCCAATAAACCATCCATCCATCCATTCATCCAATAAACCATCCATCATCCATCCATCATCCATCCACCCACCCAATGATTCATCCATCCATCCATCCAATAAACCATCCATCATCCATCCACCCACCCAATGATTCATCCATCCATCCATCCATCCAATAAACCATCCATCCATCCACCCAATAATCCATCCATCCATCCAATAAACCATCCATCCACCCATCCAATAAACCTTCCATCATCCATCCATCCATTCATACAATAAACCATCCATCCATCCAATAAACCATCCATCATCCATCCACCCACCCAATGATTCATCCATCCATCCATCCATCCATCCATCCATCCATCCATCCAATAAACCATCCATCCATCCACCCAATAATCCATCCATCCATCCAACATCCATCCATTCATCATCCATCCATAAATAATAAATGAGGTGTTTCTTTATTCTGGTTTTTGGGCCCTGAACGTTATTTCAATTTATTTCTAATTTTTATAACTTTCCATCACCTGAATGACCCTAAAGCTGCTGATCAGCCTGTTTTTGCTGTTGTGTTTTCTCCGTATTTCCTGTCCGCCATGATGGACCTGCCGCGATGCTCACCTGCTCCACCAATCAGAGCCACCTGTTGAAGCTCCGCTTCTCAAACCTGGAGAGTGTTTCCTTCTTGGACTGCTGTTCCTCCCAGAGGCGGGACTCTAAAAATAAACCCGGTTCTTCTCTCCGGTGTCTGCAGGTGGAGAAACTTTTTTTATTATTGTTCCTGCCGTCTTCCAGCGCCCCGCAGCAGCAGGTGAGTGTTTGCTATTCAGGCGGCGTGATGTCTGCCGAGCAGCCCAACTTTAACTTTGTGATATTTCTGTCCGTTTGAGGGACTTTTCTGTTTGTAGCGGATAAAAAAATGCAGCCGCCATGTTGAAAACAGACGAACATGGAAGCCAGGCTCGGGTCTGGTTTGGAAAGCTGCTGTTACCAACAGGAAGTTAAAGATTCACTGTTTAGGAAACTGAGCGGCTCCAGTTTCCAGATTTAAAGTCTTAATAGATTTAATTTAATATTTATATTGTGATAAAACATGAAGCAGAGCTATATCCTATTTATCCATCCAATTATCCATCCGTCCATCCACATTTAAGGCCTGAATTAATATTTTAGTTTTTCTATTTCAGTAAAACTTAAATATTTGGAGAAGTTGAAGTAAGTCAGCTGTTCTTATTGGGCTTTAAATGTTTCAGATTTTTTTGTTTTATAAGTAAAAACCAAATGGCCGTCTGGGTTCTGGCTGCATTTTTACTGGACAGAACCAGATGTTGGGTCTTCATGTGGCGTTAGGATGAATCAACATGGCGGAGGGTCATTTCCACCTGCTGAGGTGTCACGGTTGAACATCTGGATTTACACAACCTGACAACATGCATGAAAGCTAAGTGTGTTTTAGCATTTCTCACCTTGTGAGGACAATTTTCTCTAACTAATACTGCACTGCGAGGACCAAATATTCCTGATGGGTTTAAAACAACGAATGCTTGTTTTTTTGTTTTGTTTTTTCCATCTCACGGGAATTACAATTTTATTGAAAATCACTTGAATATTATGAAAAATAATACAAATAAAATGTATATACTCAGTTATGTTTTATATTTTAGTTTAACACAATTACGTAATTTTTTTTATACACAAAAGTTTCTAGGGGAACCTTTGTATTGTGTTTCTGGTACGCCTGTAAATCTGACGCACAAGCTACGTCTGCTAACAAAGACGATAAAGCCGCTTCTTTTGTCCCACCGGAGTTTAATTTTTTTTCTTCGAAACCCGATCTAACCGAACGCTGGAAAAGACTATTGTTGTGCTAAAAGGAGTTAGCTTATTAGCGAAACTATTCAAATCTAAACAAACATCTCAATGCTAAACATGTAGCCCCAGCACAGACGCTAACGCTAACGTTAGCTTCCGTGGTCCACATAGTTTCAAAGTTACATGAATTGCCACTGAGAAGCTGAAATCTGATGGTTTAAAAGCCAAAATAACAAATTAAAAACAATAAATATGTTTGTGTTTTTTAGCTTAAATGTAACTTAGCAGTAAAACGGTTTCTTGAATTGAGAATGTTGATTATGGTTTTTTATTTAAAATGCGATTAATTACAAACTTTGCAATTTATTCAATTAATTTTAATCTAATCAGTCTCTAATTTTATCTCATCATTCTAAAGAACTACAGGTTGCAGACACTTGGCCTAGTCAAAGTCCTGAACTAAACATAGTGGATAATCTGAGCCAAAAACTGAAATAAATCGCACCAAAAAAGAAAGCACACCTTTTAAAAACATTGAAACTGATTTATTTTCCTCCCACTTCACTGATTTGCACGACTTCATGTTGGTTCTCCACATAAAATCGAGACAACAAGCGAAAGTTTAGGGATGTGAAAACATTTTAATGTACATTAGGCTTCATTAGCACAGATTTTCTTTTTTTTTTTTTAAAGAATCCAATTTGCACCAAGACAGAGATTAAGGCGTTCTCGTCACCTTCTGCTCGTCTATATCGGTCGTTCACATAAATAGAAACCTACAGCCTGGAAACGCTTCCAGTCTGCAGCAGAAATATTGCAACATCTTTATTCTGCAGACGGAGCAGCAGAGGAGGAAAAAAGCTCAGACTTTGGGCGACGTAGATGGACGGGTCCCGGCCTCGGGTCACTGGCTCCATGTTTTTCATTTGGCGTCCCTATCTGGGCCGCTCGCCGCTCTTTATTTCCTATTAGAAAGAGAAATGCCTAACCAGGAGAAGTGCTGGAGAAAGAAGGCAGAAGCACACGAAACAAAATGGCTTTCAATCACGCAGCTGTGGAAGGCCAGAGGTGCCTTATTTTCTCCTCCACAATGTCGGCTGCTTTTTATTTCCAGCCTCCTTTCATCGGCTCTCAGCCCTGTGCTTTCAAATCACATAAAAACATGTTTGCACACGCTTCACGTGGCTCCCTGATTGGCTCCGCAGGCTGAGCTGGATGCAAATCCACTCGTTTTTAGGTCCCATCCACACATTTTAGGTGTTTCTGCAAAAGTTTAAAGCAGAGATTCCCAACCAGGTGGAAACATGAACTTTAAAAAAAGTACGCTGCTTAGCTGACTAATGAAAACAAAGCAAAACTACTATTGTATATATTTTAGTTTAAGTGTCTGATTATTCAAAAGAGCTCCAGTTTTTTAAAACAAAGGAAGGTTTATTATTTTTTTTAATTTTAGACTTATTGAGAAAGACGTATTTATTCTTGTTTAATTTGAGTTGAACAGAATAAAATGTCTGATAATTATTAAGGCCATGGTAGTTTTTTTTTTTTTTTTTTAAAGAATAAATGTCCACCAAAATACTATAATTTTATATTAATGATTTTCTGTAAAAAAAAAAAAAAATTGTTAATTTCTAAGTTTTAAAAGTGAAAAATGTGCTATAAAGTCTCAATTTCTTAGACAAATTCTTACAATTTTTTTTTTAAGAAAAACATCTAATCTCAAATTACTGAGCTCCAAAAGTAAGAAAAATAAATAAAAACAAAAAAAAGAAAACTAAGAAATTCTGAGATTAATCTTTTTTGGAAAAAACATGGAAATCTCTGAGCTCCTCAAGTTAAAAATTTGCTGTAAAGATTTCACAATTTTTGAGGTCAATCCTTCTCTCTAGAAAGAACTTAGAACATTTTTGTCTTTTCAAATTCAGCAAATTTCCAACTTTTGAAAATCAAAAGTTTGTTTCTGAAAATTTGAGATTAATCTCAAAATTTCTGAACTTTTTTTTGTGAAAATTTGTTTCCTATCTCCAAAGGCGCCGATACGCCATCAGTTTTTATAGCAAATGTTCAATATTTCAAAATCAGAAATTTCAAAGTTTTTTTTTTTTTTTTTTTTCTATAAAATTTCTGAGATCTCAAAATTTTTGGTGGAAATTTACTTCTTTTCTTCTTTTTCTACATACATTGTCACTAAACACCATCATAGAAGCTTCAGTAACAGATTCTCGGCTTTTCAGAACAAATTCTGCCCCTTCTGGTTTTTGTTGTTTTCTGGCAGTGCTGCAGCGCCTCTGATAGGCCTGGCAGACCTACTACACCATTTTCTTTTACATCTTGTAATGTGGACACACTTTTATTTTTTTCTTAATCATTTTCAAAAATCACACCACGCTTGTTTCCATTCATACAAGACCTTAGACGCGGACAGGTTTAAAGAAAGTGACACAAACATGAGAAATTAGAAATAAAGCTCGGTTATGAAGCTGGCGTTGAGCTCTTCCTGTGTGACAGTGATGAATAAGCGTTATTAAGCAGGAGACACCGACCCGGTTGGGTCGTTAATCTTCATCTGGACCATCACTGGACCCGTTCCTGGTCCGGCCGCCACATGTATGCATCCCGACGTCAATAACACAGAGGAAGCAGAACCACTCGCTCACGTTTTGACGTCTTCTCTTTAAGCAAAACCAACCATCAGCGTTTGACACACAAGGCGACCTCAATCAATCACTGTGATTAGCTGCTGGTTTGGCTAATTCTGCGCTCTGTAGCAGAAGCCCTGCTGAGTCCGGGTGTCGCATTGCGGCTCCTCTTTACATCGGGACGAAGACTTTTACTGCATGTCGTCCCGTTTCCTGTCTGGTAACTGCCACAGGAATGCATCTGTATATGTTCAAGTGGCTGAGTTGAACTTGGGATAGACCAATCCACTTTTTTCACTTCCTATAACAGATATCTGAGATTATCGGAGTAAAAGCTCAATATGATTGTTACAACTTTGTCACATTTAAAAAAAAAAATATTTGAGTCACCAGTGAAGAAGTTTTATCTAAAACAAACACCTGGTATATATTTTTTTTTTTTTTTTTTACCAGCATGATTAATTTTATCCCTTCAACTTTGCGTTTGTTTTTCGGTTTATCTGCAGAGTTCATCAGGGACAGATAAGGCGCGATAAGATTGCTCACAGATTTCAGTCGGTGAAGGTAAATATTGTTATGAAATAGTCTCCAACGCGGACATTTCTACAGCAAATCTGTAAATTTATAACAGAGAGAGAATTTAAAAGAGCGGCTCTAAGCTATGTTTGTAAAATAATATGTCAGAATAAGAAGTGAAGAAAAACTCCCACCTGGAGGCTTACAGTGAATGTTTTCAGATAAGATGACCCTGATTGAGGCAGATTTTATGCAGAAGTCTTAACCTGATTGGATTACAGTTACTTTCCTCCTCCTTTTCACGTCTTCATCCTCTCCTCGTTGTTTCCGCAGCCTGCCCTGCGAACAGCTCGCCCACCACCGCAGTCGTGGTCCAGATTTGGCCCCTGGTCCCAGCATGTAATGGCAGACAGGGTTAGCCTGCGCTTATCCTACACATGCAGCTTATCTGGGACTGCAGGGACTGAACGAAACAAAACTAAATAAGGGATTTGGTGCCATCAAGACGGCAGATTTTCTCCTCAGCCTCGAGCAAAAACTCTTTGTTCAATCAAACAGGCGGCTGTGGTTGAGCTGCTGCAGAGACGTTCATTTATACTCATAAACGTATATCTGCAGTCAGATATACGTTTAGAACAATATTTTATATAAATATGTGGACAAAATGTCTGTTAATGAGCAAATAATCCTACAATAGTCACTAAAATAACTTGAAACTGACAAAAGTAACATTACATAAAAATTTTCTAATCATTGACCAATAAAAATCTGATATTGCTTTTGAACGTTTGGTTCAACTGAATTATTTAAAAAAGTTTAAGTTTACTAAACGCTGGGTTTAGATACAAGTTTGCTAACAACTTGATTAGTAAGCTTGCTAACTTTGTTAGCATCAAGCTTAATATTAAGTTTCAAGCTAACTAAGCTTACTAGCTAAATTAAGTATTTAGTTTGAAGCTAAGGCTTACCTCTAAACTACTTAGCTTAAAGCTAACTAAGCTAGTAAGTGACTTAGTTGGCTTGATAACTAAGTATTTACCTTCAAACTAAATATTTAGTTGAAGCACGTTAGTTTGCTCATTAAATATTAATATTTTGGCTTTCTTACTAAATACTGAGGTTGGAGCTAAATATTTAACTGGGAAACAACAAAAAACTAGATTAGAGCAAACTAAATATTTAACTCAGAGCTAAATTGGAGCTTAATAATTAGCTCATTATATATTTACAAAACTAAAAGGTTAGCTTGCTCGCTAAATATTTAGCTTGGGTCTCAATATTTAGTTGGTAAACAAAATATTTAGTTTCTTAAGTAAATATTTAACTAGCTCAGAGCTAACTAACCATTTAATCAACTCAGAGCTTAATTGCAGTTAAAGCCTTAGCTTGCTCTTTACATATTTATGGGGTAAAAAGTTAGCTTGCTTAATAAATATTTAGTTTGGGTCTCAATATTTAGTTTCTAAACTAAATATTTAGCTTTCTAAATAAATATTAAGTCTGAAACTGAGATTTAAAAATAAACCCATAACATAAAAATAAAGAGTCAATATTTTCATCATGACAGGTTAAATAACCCAAATATTTTTAAATTTTGACTGTAATTTTACGAATCACACTCCAGAGTCACAGCAGGTAGATTAAAAATGACAAATTAAATCATCTTTTCTATTAAATGTCCCTGAATTATTATTATTCCATTCATAGCTTTTCTACTGTGGTTTAAGAAAATGCAAACCAGTCTGAAAGATCAAGTTTCATACCTCAAAGCTTCACATTTTGTGAACTCGTGTTTTCCTTTGACCTTTCGGTAATGACTGCGCCGCTTGTCCCCCCCGCTGCGGATAGATCTTCCTCAACGAGCAAATGTTTTGCGCTCCTTTGGCAGTTAACCTTTGCTCACATCTGCTCTGGTCCATCAGCTGCCAGACCTGCTGATATCATTGATTTCTGTTCCACATGCAGACCTGCTGTAACTCCTGGACGTCCTCCTCCAAAGATCACATTTCTTGAATCCTGTCTTCCTGCTGGTCTGACTCTGCTGCTCTTTCTAGAGATGATAGAAGCAGATCCTCTATTTCCACAATAAATGCGATTTAACCAGACTGAGAGCAGCTAAGTGTTCATTACGACGCACTTCGGGGCCGTTTACACGCCGTGTGTTTTACATTTCAGGCTCATCTCTGCTCTGTTCTGCTTACAGCCAATTCCAGCAGCCTTATCGTGTTTAGGAGCGAAGCTGTTTGACATGCATTACGTGGTTCTGTCCATTTACACTCCATCAAAATAAAAGCCTGGGCCCATCTATCCATAAACGCTGGGGTTATGGATATAATATAGATAAGTCTTTCTGCTCCTGCTCTCTCTGAATTGAAGCAATTTTCTGATCCCGTCGTGCAGAAACGCTGCGGCATACAGAAATGTTTGCTCCAGTTTGTCCTCAAACCTGCAAGGATTAAAACACACAAAGCATCACTTTTATTCCAACAATCAAGTTTAATGTTACGGGATTTATGGCTCAATACGAGTAAATGAAGACCGTTGGTGCAACCAAAAATACTTTGCAAGATTTTGTTTTATTCCTTCTTGCCCTAACTTTTCCTCCAGCACATCTGCTCATACGTCTATTTATGAGTATTTTTGCAGCAAATAAGGGTTTCTGAATTTAGAATGTTGCTTTTTTTATAGTTTTCAATCATTTGCAATTAATTACAGAACGTGCAACTGTGATTAATCCAGCTTTCATTCTGCGTAAAAGTAGGTGAAATCTTCATGAGCTCCATCTGATGTTTTATGAAATATCTGTGTATGATTACGAACAGATGAAAGCAGTGAAAACACAACCTCTGTTCCTTCTATAAATCAGTTTTAAGCCCGTATTGCACATGAGACGAGCCCAGCAGATTTGTCGCCTCTGTTCCTCATTTTGCGGCCTCCTTCAAGCCTTCTAATCTTCCCGTTACGCGCTTCGACCGGCTTCTCGAGCCTCTCAATCATCTCCTTCCTCTTTGATCGAAGTCCAGCTTCGAGTGCCGCTGGAACACGGAGGACTTGGTAGGTGCAGCTGCCAGCTTACACAGATATTACATCATGTTTATCTACGGAGGAGCGAAGATTCACACCGGCTTTGATCTTGACTATCTTCTGCCCTTCTGCCTCCCTTGGGTCGGATACAAGTGAAGGCCATAACTTCTCTTAGATTAAAGCGACTAAATCCCCTTTTACCGGCGACCAGAGATGCAATTGGTTGACCCTTGACTTTTGACCTGTCCCATGAGGGCTGCAGAAATAATAAAACCCTGTTAACCAAACTCTCTGGGTGGGGGGAAGCAGCAGGATGACTTTGAAACGTCAAATCAGTGCGACCTTGCTCTCCGTTCGCACTGGAAAGAAGAAAAGGATTCGTTATGGCGAGGTCGAGACGTGTCCTTCTCGGAGAACCCGGTGCTGGATGCTGCAAATCCCCTGAAATCCGTCTTGACTTTTTATTTTCGACTGATTCCGAGCCACCTGACTCTTCGCCCCGACACTTATCGTTCAGGCGAGGCGGATGAGGCTGGAGGAAAGTGGGACTTTCACCCCACTGTCCTTTTTATTTGCTAGCGGCTGCTCTCCGTCACGTACCCCGGAGCTACAGTCGCTCAGAAATGACAGATTATCAAACAGGTCAGCTAAAGTTTTTGGAAAATTTTATTTATTCACCAGGAAAATCCCAATGAGATAAAAAAAAAATACATTTTGCAAGTGAATCCTGGCTAAAACTGGAGGCAGCACACCGTTTATTATTTATTTATTGTTTATTTATTTATTTTTTTTATTTGTGTCATTCTAAATTTGAACACTTCAGGTCTTATCTGAATATTTGTACATGTTTGGCGTTAGTTTTAGGCATAATCTTGTGTTTTAAATCATCTACGGCCTCGTCCACACGTAGGCGGATATCGGGGAAATCGATTCATCCACATGTAACCTCTGTTTAATAGCACTAAAAACAATTGATAATAAAAACCCCGGCCAAAATGAAGACTTATGAATTCTTCTCTTTTTTGTTTGCATGTGCTACCTCCTGCCGCCATGTTTAATTCCTAACAGGAAGTGCTATTTGTTCTGAAGGACTGCGATTGGACAAATAAAAGTTGGATTTTGGCCATCCGCCTGTTACTACCGGGTGAAGGTATCCTAAGAGTGAGTCCTAATTCAGACGCTACGCACTTTGTGGACCGCGAGGAACAGAGGTGAGCAGCTATGAAAGTTGGTGGTCTAATGGCTAGCCTTCAGGTTTTATTTTTCCCGCCTTTACCTCAGTGCAGTGGGCCGTTGCCTAGCAACCGTGACGGTTCTAAAGACGAGCTGGATGAAAAAATGTAGGTTAAATTTAGCTTCTTTTTTTTCCCTGTGTAAGCAATAAACGCCTACACATCAATGGCATTACCCCCTTAAATTTTTTTCTTGGCATATTTGGTTTAGATCCCTTGTCGGATCTAACTAGGGCCATACTAAAAAAATAAAAGAAAATGACCAGAATATCCCTGACTTTCTCGTACGACTTTATTCAAGTAAAATTTTGTATTTATTTATTTTAACGTGGTCCTAATCCTCTGTAAGATCCAAAAAATTGATTCCAGACAATGAATCACCGTCAGTAGATGATGATGTGAATTTGTTTTGTTGGATTTTGGCTCCAATGCCTTTTTGTAGTCAAAAGTGCATTTCAAAATTACTTATCCGAGTTAAAAACAATGTAAATTTGGATTGTAATGTATTTTTTTGTCATATTTTTAAGATCTCTGGCTCTCCATTTCCCTTTTCACTATTCAAAAATAAAACCATTTTGATGTCAAACTTCACCTTCAAGTTATAAAGGTTGGTAAACCAGCAATTGGAGTAACATAGGGACAAGAGTTCACAATTTAGCACAGAGAGATTACGTGACGGCCAGCACTGTCATGCCACTGTGTGTGACACTAGCAAATGCTACCCTTTAGCGTACATGTGCATTTTGTTTGTACATGAGGCCTCCAATAGTGGAAAAAGGAGTTTAACGTGTCACTAATGTACAATGGGGCTGAACCCTCAGGGACTTTGAAAACAAACAACTTTCTAAAAATCAATAAAGTATCTCATGGTAGCCGGTACAGCTGTGTCATAGCTGGAATGATGTGTTATTTCCAGGTCAGGACACTGGGTCAAGGATACCTGCTATGGTGGAAGATTGGTTACAGTAATGCAGAGAAAGTCCTGAAGAATAAATAAAAAATATTCCCCAAACTTTAACAACAATGTTCAGATTCAATATTTATTCTGATCTCTTCCTTTTCTAGATGTTTTGGAATCATGTTTACTCTGTTAAAATGGGTAAAGTAACCAGCTTTAACTATTACGTGTTTCCATTGCTAGCTTTAGCATTAGCTTGTACACTACCAGACAAATTTAAGAGCAATAAACTGGATATTTTTCAGTTATTTGGTTCTGTCCTCTAACAGTCCAACATAGACGACTAACTTTCTCCAACTGCTATCTGTGCTGATTTTACCTCCATCAAAACAGAGGCAGCATGTAAACTCTTAGCCACCTTATTAATTTCTTGTAGCTGCAAACTGTGCAGTTATAAGGTGGTCTGAGCATAGTGTCTTGAGGAACTCCACTTCAGATTTTCATTTAAACAGGATTATAATTGCAAATATCCAACCTTTTTGCAATCTAATATTCACTTGAATGTAATTATAGTGTGATTTAATTTGAACCTGTTTAGTAAGTTTTTGAAAAGGATTTTTTTTTTTTTTCAAATTTTCTACTAATTTGTACTTTGATCAAATCGTGCCCTGATGCGTTAGCATCACAGGTTTGCCTCTGCATGGAGCTCTTGTCTTTTTCCTAAGGACACCCAAACAAATAAAGGACAAAACAGCATGTGGATGACCTGTATTTCTTAGACTGTGGCTTAAGTTGCCTGTAAGGTTAGCCAGGGGAAGAGCAGAGTGGGAATGGGGGCATGGAGGCAGCAGTGTAAACAAGCTTCAAAGCCCCAGCAGAAGCTTTAGACTTGACCCAGGGTGAAGAACGACTCATTAGTTACACACCAGGCACCATCTGGATTAATCACACCCAACGCTCTGGACTTTATCTCTCTGATCTTGACACACGCTAAGCTCTTAAGGAATAAAAACACCAGCAAAACCAAATCAGGCCTGATATTTTCATAAGATTTCATCTGAAAAGCTGCTTGCTTAGGTACGAGGTGCAGAAAACCACTTTCAGCAAGTTAACAAGAAATCTCCAAGTTAAAAGATAAAACAGAAACACCGTATCTGAGACGCGTGTCCAGAGAGAACTGAGCGTCCCTCGTAGCTCATAAACAATTTCATCTGTTGAGGACATTATGGATTTATGACAGAGATAAGCTTTAATCAATCAAGTTTATTTGTGTAGATTTTTTCAGGCGCAAGGCAGTTCAAAGTTCTTTATATTAAAAGCATCATATTGTCAACAGTTGTGAAACCAGATATTAATTTTTTTTCATGTCATCATCAAAACACATCAAATATGTTGGTCAGTAATGCAGTTATTATGGTTCAAACTTCAAACTATGGAGAACTATTTTCTTCAAAATTAAATAGTTATTAAACATTTTTTAATAAATATTCCTTTAAATTAATATGTTTCTTTTTTATTTCAAGATTTCTTTTTATTTATAGATTTATGTGATTTTCATAATTGAGTTTAATTTAGAATTTTTTTTTCTATGAAATAAAACATTTAATTAGAAATGTTCATTTTTTTCCCCTGAGATTTATTTATTTATTTCATGGTTTATTTATTGATTTCCTAATTGTGTTTCATTTTGTGACTTTTTATTTTGTATTTTAGGGATTTTATTGTTTGTAACCTCGTATATATATATTTTTTTAATTTTTAGCTTTTTTACTTTGTTTTTTTTAAACTGTTCTTTATTTCATGGGTATATTTATTGATGTAAGATTTTTTTAATAACACTATATAATTTTGAATGGAATGTCTCTCCGTACCAACCAGGTGTGTTTTTAGCCTTGATCTAAAGGAACTCAGTGTTTCGGCTGCTTTGCAGTTTTCTGGATGTCTGTTCCAGATTTGCGGTGCATAGTAGCTCAACGCTTCATCTCCTGCTGTTGTTTCTACCAACTTATTTTATCATTTTGATCACGTAAAGCCAACAAAAACCTGCTCAAAGAGAAATTACTGCGTGTCCGCCTCCTGCCACATTCCTCTCTCCAGACTTCATTCCCCCTCTGACTGTTTCTCTGGTCATCTGATGATTGATAACCGGGCAGCAGATGTTTCAGGAAGTAGCCTATTGATGACTATCCCGGAGGAGCGCCCTGATTGGACCTCTCCGGCCCCCCTGCGTCCCGCCGGCCCCTTCAACTCCATCCATCACGGGCTAAAATTGGAAGCTGGCCTTGAGTGTCAGCGTTGAGGTGCTGATGGAAAGGACGCCGATGAGATGCGCTGATTTGAGTGCTGTGTGGCGTCCCATGAGGCCGAGGGACGGTTGTTTATGGACTCCTGCAACAGATGCGGTTTTATTTAAGCCTTTTGTCTGCAGGTTGTCAAAACTGCAGTGAGTTTTCTGAAAGCAGTATAGACACGTTGCATGTTATTGTTTACATCTGGAGGGCAAAAAGTCGAATCTTTTACATGCTAGGACTTGTCACAATCACAGATTTTGCTGGATGATAAATTGTCCCAGAAGTTATTGCGATAAACGATAATATTGTTGTTTAGAGACCTTTTTCTACTAATATAATGATGGTGGCATAATAATAATAATGCAAGAACTCATTCTCAAAAATTAAACTTTAAATTCTAATTAACATTTACCACTGGAACTGGAAGACATTTTAAATATCCAAAATAAATAAGTAACGAGACATGCGTTTTAAAACGCACCCGTTTAGTATGGAGAGCCATTCATTCAAAATTAAATATTAAAAAAACAACAACAAATCTTACATTAAAAAGCTAAAAATGAAAAAAAAAAAAGCCCCTGAAATATGTAAAGTAGCTTTACAAAATAAAAGCATCGCAAAATTAAACTAAATTACAAAATAAACCTTGAAATAAAAACAAATCTTGGGGAAAAAATAAACGTTTCTAGTTCTATTCTGTCTAATGGACTATTAAGATATTTTTAATAAACAATATTGCCCATGAAAAAAAATGTCATTGTAAGAGCTTTTCAATCCAGTTTTTGGTAAAAAGACAATAAACCATGGATGTTTAATATTGAGTTTGTTCTAATTTGTCATGCAGTTAATTGAGTTATTGCTTGTTCTGACAGGCAATAACTCAATTAATGCTGTCTATAGCTGCACTGCTGCAGTAGAAGATTTCACTAGCAAGGACCACGACACAAAGATATACGTTTGAAGGTTTATTGATGAAGGGATGAGGGATGAAGTGATGTAGAGATGTGGAATGAAGGGATGAGGAATGTAGAGATGACGGTTGAAGGGATGAAGGGATGAGGAATGGAGGGATGAGCGATGTAGAGATGAAGGATGAAGGGATGTAGAGATGAGGAATGAAGGTATGACGGATGAAGGGATGTAGAGATGAGGAATGAAGGTATGACGGATGAAGGGATGTAGAGATGAGGAATGAAGGGATGACGGATGAAGGGATGTAGAGATGAAGGGATGAGGGATGTAGAGATGAGGGATGAAGGGATGTAGAGATGAGGAATGAAGGGATGACGGATGAAGGGATGTAGAGATGACGGATGAAGGGATGAGGGATGTAGAGATGAGGGATGAAGGGATATAGAGATGAAGGGATGTAGAGATGAGGAATGAAGGGATGACGGATGAAGGGATGTAGAGAAGACGGATGAAGGGATGAGGGACGTAGAGATGAGGGATGAAGGGATGTAGAGATGAGGAATGAAGGGATGACGGATGAAGGGATGTAGAGAAGACGGATGAAGGGATGAGGGATGTAGAGATGAGGAATGAAGGGATGACGGATGAAGGGATGTAGAGATGACGGATGTAGAGATGAGGGATGAAGGGATGTAGAGATGAGGAATGAAGGGATGAGGGATGTAGAGATGAGGGATGAAGGGATGAGGGATGAAGGGATGAGGGATGTAGAGATGAGGAATGAAGGGATGAAGGATGAAGGGATGTAGAGATGACGGTTGAAGGGATGAGGGATGAAGGGATGAGGGATCTATAGAGTAGGGATGTAGAGATGTTGAGATGAATGATCTTGATTTGTTCATCTGGGGAGAATGATGGAGGGCCTGGGAGGTGAAGACTCTGCGTGGGGGTTTGGTCTTCGGGACACGGGTCTCCTTATTTTCCCGAGCCCGCATAGGACCCCCCAGACGAAACCTGCAGCAGGTGATTACATTTCATGTTTCATGAAATATAATCACCAAACTGCTGTGGAAACTTCAAGCAGAACCTCTTGGACACATTTGAAGTCTCTTGAGATGAATGTTACTGGAGCTAAATAAATGTAAATATTATGTATTGTAAGGATGTTTTTAAAGTGTTTTTTTTTTCTCCCAGTTATTCATAAAGACACAGAAAACCCCCGGCTCCCGTCCTGAAGGTAGATAATATTGGTTTGTCTAAGCAGACGGAGACCTGTCCTCCATGTGCTGATGCTGGGGGGTTTTCAGCTGCAGCGTTCAGTCTGTTCGACGGGGTGCAAAAAGCAATTCGGCTCTGAAGGATTTGAGAAACAGTGCAATCGTAGTGAATTTAAATGGGTTCAGGGCCCCGCGTACAGATGGCTGGGTGCACAGCCAGATACGGCGCTCAGTAGTTCAGAGCTCGCTCTCTTCCCTCCTCTAAACGTCGCCTCTCTTTTTCTTATTGCTTCCTTTATCACTCTGCTCCTTTGCACCACTTGTACGTATGTGCATGTTAAAAGAAACGCATCAAGAAGGAGGCGTTTTCTTTTTTCTCACCGCCTGCCTTTCATCATCTCGATCACTCCGGCTCCCTGCTTCTCTCAAAGCACCGGATTAAGATAAAGAGTTAGCTCCCGAAACTCTCCTGTTTACCCTTTTTACTGTTTCCAAACTCTGAGACATGAGATAATGAAGCAACTTTGAACAAAAACATGCAAAGGCTTAAACCAGCAATGATCAAAACTTTCTTTTTCTCTCACCTTCAATGTATTTATTTGTTTAAAGATGATAAAGATAAAGCAGCACAGTGTTATGTTGATCACATTCTCCACCCTTCACATTAGGAGGAACAAAGACAATGACAAATATTTTCATGTCAGGTTGCGAGAATTAAAATGTTGAGTTTTCAAGTTAGGCGACCTGTGAGTGTTCAATGGGGTAAGTGGTTCTTTGCCTGAAAAAGTTTGGGAACACTGTCTTACATGGACAAAACATGTGTAATACATAAAATATTTTCACAATAAAGCTCACCTCCTGGTCAACCTCTTTGATCTCTAACAGATATTTCTGAAATTGTTCCTCTTAAGCTTTTACTTCCTGCTGTTATCTTCAGATCTAAGTGTACCAACAATGTCAGTGTGGCACTTCAAGATAGTTTTCTTTCTAATTTTGACTCTTTTTAATTTAAACAAAGTAAATGTAAACTAATTACCTACTTGCACTGCTTGTTTTGTTTTTTTGCTGTGGCTGCAGTCACGGTGGTCCTTGCAGTTTTTCCTCCTTCCCTGGCAAGAGCGGGTAGACGTCCAATCCAAACAAGTTAATTAGAGGGGAGATGGCGCTGGCGTAAACGAGGCTAATGAAATAAACACTGTCCTAAAAGAAGAGATTAGCAATCAAGCTATTGGAGTGTGGAGTCATTTTGGTTCCATTGTGCTGTCTTTTAATGCAGTGCAGTAATGAAAGCTGCTCCTGTCTACGTCTGCATGTATGAACCAGGAGATGTTTGGCGATAATAAGCTATTCCCTCTGATTAGCTCAGCAGCCTTTTGTTTACAGACGGACAGTATGGTTGCTTTCAGTGTAATAGCTACAGTCCTGACACCTGGTGTGCAGAGAATCCCTCTCTTCCAGTAGATGATGTGTTGATAAACGTAAAGAGTTGAAGAAGAGCATATTGAGTCGGTCTCCCACGCTGCTTCCTGTTGTGAAGTGTTGAGTTGAATTAATGAACTGTGAGTGTGTGTGCATTGTACAGTATGTTTACCTCTGCGCATACAGCGTGTGTGAAACTCTATGTAAACAATATACACTCGCATTGTGAAAGGAAGGGACCCTCTAAACAAATATTGCGTTTTTTGAAGTTAAGATTGGATTTTCAATGAAAATTAACACTAAAATGTGCAGAGTAACAAAATTGCAGGTACAAATTGCACTCTGAGATACCCATAAGTAATAACCTTCCCGACCTCTCAGGTTTTCTGGTTCTGCATCCCCAGAACTAGAACCAAACACAGAGATGCAGCTTCTATGTGCCACAAAACTTCCAGAAAACTGTGAAACAGCTGAAACACGGAGTGCCTTAAATCTAGACTAAAAACCCACCTACTTAGTTACATTAGAACCATAATAAATGCAGCACTGACCAACATCTTGATGTCATAGTGATGACAAAATGTAACGTTTTCTCAACGGACATGATGCCATCTCTGCCCTCCATGCTGACATAGAGCAATCCTTCCAGGTGGTTTGTCAACAACTGACCAATCAGCAGTTGCAATTTGTCCGGAAGAACACGCCCTGGAGGAGCTGAACCTGCGACAACATTGACAGTGTTTACCATCGCCAACACGTCAGAGAGATTTTGAGGAAAATAAAATGAAATCATTGTCCAATGATGCCAAAGGGGAAAGTGAAATCCTGACAGCCGTTACCCAAAGCTTTCAGAGGACCGAATATAATTTATCACATTTCCAAAACCAAAACGGAGTCTGGAATGGATCAAGGCCTGCAGCCCACCTCATGTCCAGTTGAATTAAACTGTTATTGACGGCAACTAACACGTGTTCGTCTGCAAGAAGGTAACTGATAGTAAATATCCCATTTTTTTTACATGATAGTCAAATCAAAGATCAATAAGTGGAGGTATGCTTGATCTTATGTGTGTAAATTCCAATGGTAGCTCTATGGCAGCATGAAAACGTGCTGCAGTAACTGCGGTTTTTACATTTAAGCACCTTTTTATGCTACTGTTTGTTTTTAAGCATTTTTCTGAAGGAAGATTTTCACAAGCCTGTAATATTTAAGTCATTACTCACGCATTTTGTACTTTTGCGTCCAACACAGCATTCACACTCGCATCCAATGAGACGTTGTGCCCCTCATTCGTCCTCTAGCTCAGAAAGACTTGGTCTATAACGTTGATTTCTCTGTTGTTTTCTGCAAATAGCCCTCCAGACCTGATGTACGACTAGTTGGAGAATTTTCTTGCCCATTGTTCTTGCCTTTGTCGGAGGTTTTGATCTACTTCCGCGTGGGGGCGGAGCCGGTGTCATATTGTTGACTGTGTGGTATCTTATATGACTTTGTATTTTTATGAAACTGTATTTGGAAAAAGAATTGCTTCACTGTTAGTTATGTTAACAGTCAGTGTTTGCTTCTGGTTCGGAAGGTGAAGTCGCTGTGAAGTGCGCCGAATAAACTTAACGGTCTCAACCACGACCTTAACTGCTGTGTCTGAGTCCCGCCTCAACCTGCACTTTACGCTTTACACTGTAAAAACATAATGCAGAAACAGATTATGAAACAAGCTATAAACACTTTGTCAAATAACATCATCAATATAATTAAATATACATAAAATGTGTTGGAATATTGATGATGGCATTCCATTTGTTTCTCAATTTTCTCAATGTTCTAATGTGCTTGGGAAAAAATGTTGAGGATATCTTGAACAATCATCTTTTAGACTGATTGTAAATTGGGCGTTTTGCGTTCTATGGTAAATTAGACGACTATATTGAATATTTTTGCATCTTTTGTGACGCTGAGACCAACGTTCGGGTTACAGTACACTCCAACCAAACGCACAGAAAGAAAAGAGTTGGCTTCACGCGCGTGTAATTCATCAGGTCTGGCCCTGTCTGTCCAGGCTGATGAATCGAGGAGCGGTAGAGACAAAAAGACTCGCAGCCTCTCTGCGCGCCGACTTTATCAGCCACAACACCATTCATTGTTCGTATCTATTTGTCGAGCAGCGGCCGGGGAAGTCGTTAACCTGCGGCCCTCTGGGCTCCTGAACACAGGCGTCCAGACGAAGTGAAGAACAGCAAGATTTGTGTTGGCTGATTGTGCTTGTCTCCTGCTTTTCTACTGTTTTTGGAAACAAATGCTTCAGTTTTAATTCAGTTATGAGTTGTAAACATTTGCAGGAAGGTTAAAATTAATATTGTGTTGATTCCGCCTGATGTTTAAAATTGGCAGTGGCAAAACGTCTGAAATCTCTACAAAGAGGTTTGAGTATAGATTTACATGCTTCGCAAAGTCATAGCCAGAGATGGGTAGCAACTACTTTTACTTGAGTAATTTTATTATTAATTATAATAAAATTACTTTCACGGGTTTTCTACTCAGTGAATGAAAATCAAACATGTTTTAAAGAAAAATTCATCAGACACACACCTGCAATTTTTGTTAGTTTCATAAGTTTCTTTTTTATTGATAGGAACTGATTTGGAAAAATTTTATTTTGTCCAATTTTATTTTTTGTTACTTATATGAATTATTGTAGTTCTGGTCCTTAAAGTACCAACATTTCATTTAGCTTTATATTTTGGTTCTTCTGAAGATGTAATTTTTAAATATTAAATGATTGATCATTTGATCAGTTACTCAGTACTTTCCACCAAATACTTTTATACTCTTGAGTAATTCCTTGGGCGGCTAGATTTTACTTTGACTTCTATAAAAATATGTTGAAGTAGTGCTACTTTTACTTGAGCACAATTTTTGGGTACTCTGTCTGGTCATAGTCAAATATTTTCAATCACACAAACGTTTATTGAACTTTTAACTCAGGGTTCATGATGGCAAATCCGTGTAAGTTACTTTTAGAACCGATTAGCCTGTTTTTGTCAAGTCCAAACCCGGTTTCAATGTTCTTTTATGTTCAAACGCCGACTGTCTTTTGGTTTGATGTTAAGAATTAGTATGTACACAAGCATCACTGGAGTGGCATCAGATTTTAGCGGTTGGAGGACCACAAGCCATTTCTCCCCTAGCTTTGGACTTTGGATATCTTCAGTCGACATCCATGATTATTGATCAGTTTCTTGTTTTAAATATCTGAAATACTGCCAAACTGATGTCGTGACATTTCCTGTTTTATCAAGTTTTCTCTCCACATCATTGCTTTTTTTTTTTTTTTTTTTTTTTAAGCAGCTATGAGGCACGGTGGTGAAAATTTGCACTGTTGCTGCGCCAGTTACTGAGAAGGTTGTTGCTAGGTAACCGAAGTTGGATGGAACTTGGAAGTGCTTGTCACCCGGCAGGTTGTTGCTAGGCAACCAAAGAGCGAGTTGATTTCACCAGCATAGCTTTGCTAGCTCTGAGAAGTTGAGCTGCTATTTCTTTCCTCTGCCTACATCTCCCAGAATGCTGTGCGGTTGCAGATCATAGTTCAATGAATATTCTATATATTTAATTTTTTTATCAAATGCTTCATTGGTAATGTGTCTCTTGCAATATACACTGCCTGGCCAAAAAAAAAGTCGCCACCAAAAAATGGTCACACTCTCTAATATTTTGTTGGGCCGCCTTTAGCTTTGATCACAGCCCGCATTCGCTGTGGCATTGTTTCAATAAGCTTCTGCAGTGTCACAAGATTTATTTCCATCCAGTGTTGCATTAATCTTTC
>CAEGAE010022785.1:0-23698 GCA_903067095.1 Girardinus metallicus | reverse complement strand
TAGATAGATAGATAGATAGATAGATAGATAGATAGATAGATAGATAGATAGATAGATAGATAGATAGATAGATAGATGCAGTTTATTTTATATTGTCACCGTCCTAAAATAATGACCTAAGTCCTTTTTTTTTGCCTAAAACACCTTTTGAAAAGAAATAGGTGATGATTTATTTTTATTTTGTCCATCCATCCATTTCGGCTGCACAGTGGTGCAGTTGGTAGAGCTGTCGCCTTGCAGCAAGACGGTCCTGGGTTCGATTCCCGGCCCGGGGTCTTTCTGCGTGGAGTTTGCATGTTCTCCCAGTGCATGGTGGGTTCTCTCCGGGTTCTCCTGCTTCCTCCCACAGTCCAAAAACATGACTGTCGGGTTAAATGACCTTTTGGAAAGAAAAATGTTTCACATTATTTTAGGAAGGTGGCGATATTTTGAATTTACATACATAAAACGAGCTTTTCGGTAATAATCTAATTCATTTGAATAAGCTGCCATTGCTTGGGCGTCTGAAACTAACCAGGACATCTACAGTGTTTTTGGAGCTCTGGGGAAATTATCCAGCAGTAAATTCTATTTTAAAATCTAACCTCTGAGTTGGGATTAAGCTACTTTTGGAAGATATTTAGCAACGTCGTCTTGACACCTTATTCAAAGCAAACTCTCATCAGACTGTCAGGTGTAACAACTGGAGCCAGAGACTCTTGAAAACATGAATTTCTGGTGTCTTTTAAACAAATACCGAGGCTCCCAAACCTAAAGTGTGTTGGCTGGTTAATCCGCAACAGAAAGAAAACGGCTGCTATCAGTTCATCAAAGCGCTGCGGCTTGCAAACAGCCGACGAACACCCTCAGATGCCGTATCTCCTGTATGTCTCAGCGTCAAGAGGAACAAAGACAGATGCCACAGACATAAAAGCCCAGAGATGCTATCTAATGTGTGAGGATGTCAAGCTGAGGTTGTTTATTATGAGGATGTGTTTGCACAGAGTTCACAGAGGCACGGCGGAGACTTGACATGCCACCGTTCCCCTGCTTGTTTGGCGGGTGAAAGGTCTCAGAAAGTCAGCAGCAGATGGTATTTATTTCTTTAGGAAGTGTGAGCCTGGGTGGAGGAAAGTCCTGAGAGGCGAGTGCAGCTTGTTTGGCATATGGGTCAGAAGTTATCTTCCATCCCTCAAGTGTTAAAGGATTCAACAGTGAAAGCTGGAAATATCACCCTGCAAGTTTTTAACATGAGGAATCCCTTTTAAGGCGGATAAACGGATCAGGGAATAAATTTGGAAATTTATCTCAGAGGACCCCAGACAGGTCCAACGTTCACAATGACGTACTTTTTATTCCTTTAACCTTAAAACAAGGAGAGCTGCTGGCTCCCCTGATAGTTAGCAGCGCATAAAAGATGCAGCAACCTGGTAGCAGTCACTGCGGTATTCACTGAGAAATATGCATGGGGGGTAAATGATGCAGTGACAGACCATGAAAACCAGCCGGATGCAGATGATCCGACTTGGACCAATAATTTATTTGATGCTGAATATGGGCAAAGTATGAAGGAAGGAAATATGTGTATTATTAGAACAGGAGTAATGGAGCGTTCACACCAAGCGCGTTTTGAGGGTCCAGGGCTGCCCGGTTTGAAGCGTCCAACACGTCCGACATGTCCGACACGTCCAACACGTTCTAAATGTCCAACACGTTCTACATGTCCAACACGTTCTAAATGTCCAACACATCCGACACATTCTAAATGTCCGATACGTCCAACATGTCCAACACGTTCTAAATGTCCGACACGTCCAACGTGTCTAACACATCCGACACGTCCAACACGTCCGACACATTCTAAATGTCCGACACGTCCAACGTGTCTAACACATCCGACATGTCCAACATGTCCGACACGTCCAGCACGTTCTAAATGTCCGACACGTCTGACATGTCAAACACGTCCGACACGTCCAACACGTTCTACACGTCCAACATGTTCTAAATGTCCAATATGTCCAACATGTCCAACACGTCCGACGTGTCTGACACATCCGACATGTCCAACACGTCCGACGTGTCCGACACGTCCAACACGTTCTAAATGTCCGACACGTCCGACATGTTCAACACATCCGACACGTCCAATACGTCCAACATGTCCAACACATCCGACGTCTGTCTCTAAACCTGCAGAAAGAGAGAAAACAAAACTGCAACCACAAATAAACAACAAATGCATTTATGACAACAGCTGGAAAGTAAACATTGCATGGTAACAAGATGTATGTAGTGGCCACCATCAGCGTCTGAATGGGAATTACTGGTTTCATTTTACAGAGTTTGAGTTTCCAGAAAAGTGCTGGCATCATTTAATCTGAAAGGTGCGTCTGTTGGTGGATTCCTGTTGTCCTGCTTCAGGTTGTTGTGAAGAATAAACTAAACTGAAGGTTTTAATTGGTCCATCTATGTCCCCGCACACCAATGACTTCAGTCTACAGATCAACGTGACCTGATTACATGAGCAAGGAAATTTACTCTATTAAAGCTCAGACAGCAGAATGAGGGTCAAAGGGCAACTCTTACCTGGCGCATGTTCCTGCTAACGCAGACCAAACTCCTACAACCCAAATTCCCATGTTTATTATCCTAATTATTATTCTGATTCCAACTTTAAGGATTTTATATTTTTAAAAAATTGCACCCTGCAATTTACCTGACAACTCGTAGACTAAGATCTGGCAATGCAACAGACGTAATCTACTCACCAAGCCTGGAGATGAAGCCCTCATTGGGCTGTAGTTGACTTTTCTGTCAAGTCAGCAGCTTTCCTCTGGTTTTCTGCAGCCATCAAAACGAACTTTACTCAGGAAACGAGCCTTCAGCTGCGAACCTCAAGCTCACCTCGTCCACCAACCAGAAGAAAAGCCTGTAAGGTCAGCGGTTTAAAGAGTTTGATTGTCCAATTTTCTCTTCCTCCGAAAATGGAGCAAGAACAAACAGCGTGATTAGCTAAGTGCATGAGAGGAATGTTTCCCTTCCACTTCCACTGAAGCTGTGAAACTCGCTGCTCCTGATCGCTGACAGCTGAGTGACATCTGGCAGGAGGCAGTACAGTACAAACACACACTCCCGCTCGTTTGTTCCGCTCCACAAAGGCACATTCAGCCTTTTTGTTTCCCCTTACTCCAACTCCCTGAGTCGACCTGTAAGCCGGAGAATTAAGGTTTTAGGCACGTTTCGGCCCAAAACGAGGGCAGATGTGACGTCTAATTTCCCCTCATCGGGTTTCCGTGCCCGCCTCCGCTAACAAGGAGTAATTTGTAGGTCTCTCCTTAGCAGTCTCCACAAAGAGGAAATGTCAACTTGGTCCATCAGAATGAGCCCGACTCCCCCGAACCCGTAACATCACATCCTCCATCAGCGGACCAATCACTTAGGTAAGCTGGATTAGGAAAACTGAGTTTTTCTCTACAGGTGTTCATCAACGTTCCTGTTGATGGGAAACATCCCTCCCCTCTTCTGATGCGCAGTGTCAGGCACTGTGTTGATTTGATTAAGAGTGTCGATTAGAGGCTTAAAAATACAATAACAACTGAGAAACTGATCTGAGCTCTTTATAATAGGGATTTGGATAAGAGATCAAGAGAGCAAGAAAGTTTATGTGAGAAAAAACCTCGTAATTCTAGCCCTCTCTGTTGGCTGTAAACAAGTCGGTCACAAAGCTAACAAACTGCTGTAGCTGTTCACAGAAATCCATTTCACCTGCTTCAGGGTAACGTTTCCACGCAGGCCGAAAAAGTGTCACAAATGCCAAAAGGTAGATAAAATATATAGCATGGTGTCACAAAATATCAAATGAATTAGATATTAAAAGATCTGATTTAGTTTTTTTTATCTTTCTGTGAGCAGATTTACCTCTAGCATATACTTAAAAATTCAGATAAGGTTTCTACTAAAGCGTCAGCTGGACATTTTATCTTTAAAGATTAGTCTGGGTAAATTGGAATCGGCTAAGAAAAACCAGGAATTGATAT
This sequence comes from Girardinus metallicus, assembly GCA_903067095.1. Classification (NCBI taxonomy): domain Eukaryota; kingdom Metazoa; phylum Chordata; class Actinopteri; order Cyprinodontiformes; family Poeciliidae; genus Girardinus; species Girardinus metallicus. The sequence continues at coordinate 19,679 of CAEGAE010022785.1, read as the reverse complement.
TAGCCAAAGATTTCTTTTTACCTTTTAACAGAAAATAGAGCAGCCTTACTGACTGGTAATAAGCAATGTTCCCTTATTGGTTTCTCTGGTAACTCTGGCTTCCTCCGTCAGGTTCAAAATGCTCATGATGCTGCTAGAAGATTCAAAATAAATCACTTCCTAGCGAGCGTTCTCGTCATTAAACGTCCACGAGGACAACCTGAGTTATAACTTAGCGCAGCAGGTTGTTAAATGTTTCACATACACGACCATGACTTGGTGCAGATGTTTCCAGAGGCTTGCTTTTTAAAAAAAAAAAAGAAAAACAAGTAAAAAAAATTCAAAATGGCCGCCATGGTCTTAAAGGAAAACTTATATTTTGGTGCCAAATCAACATAATTGGACCCATAAAAAGTCACATTTATCTATAATATTTTTATCTTGAGCTATTTTTGAATATTTTTTTAAAGATGGACACCATGGCTGTCTTCTAACTAGGTGAATATGTTTGGTGTCAAAAATGCATATTTATAGATACTTTAAATGGGATCATATATATTTTTTGATCTTATTTCCTTTATGACCAGAAACATTGCCTTTTTTAATAAAAAAAAAAAAAAAACATTTTAAAAGTGGCTGGATTTTTTGATTTTTATTTCAAACCATTTTTCAAAATGGCCGCCGCCATGATTGCAATGATGAATATATGTTTGCACTAAAATAAGAAGTCGATGTTAGCAGTGTTGAGCTCAGCTAGCTAACAATCTTAGCTCTGCTAAACGGCTAAACATAAAAAACTAGCATAAGCTAATGCTAACCATAAAGACAGCCGTTGCTCAGCCTGTAAATTTCTACATATTATCACTTCACCGCTGTATGGATACGATAAACAGTCGAAAACAGACAGTGTGACTTAAAGTTCCTCCAAGTTGTGAATATTAGTAATACCTTATGCCATTTTGAAAATCACCTGTCATCCTGAAATGTGTCTAATGGTAAATATGGAAAACAAATGACCTGAAGGGTGAGCATGTAGACGTTTATGCTTGTTTCCACATTTGGCAGATTTTGACGGCCTGTTTTACGTCCAGCTCTGTACGTCCCGATCAGCATCCAGCTCATGGACTTAAATTCGTCTCATTACTGGAGGCTCAACAAGCAACACAGACGACTGTTGGGGTTTTGTGGATTCTGCTGTTGCGATCTCCTCTTGTTTCCACAAAGGTTTTCACATATTTTTATTTTTTTTTTTACCCTTTTCAGCTCCTTGTTAGTTTTTTCGTCTGCTCCTCCCCACATACCTGGTAATCGCACTCCCGGTGTGTCAGCTGTGATCCGTCCTCATTAGGAACAAACCCTGGTTTTCTTTGTTTCCTGTCAGATTCCTCCTTTTTCTCTCAGCCGTTATCTCGTGTTGTTGAGCTCCTGTGCTTTTTAGTGTCTTTGATTTTCTGTCTTCGCAGCAGTCCAACCATTTCTCAACTGCTTCTTACATGTAACGGTGCCTTTGGGCCCCTCGCCATATTCATGACAGCCACTCCGGGACAGGCGGCATTGTTCCTCCTGCAAAACTTCTGCAGGTTTTTCTTCAGTGGCATGAGCATGACGTTTTTTCCTGTACCTGTCGGTGTTGGGCTCCTTTTTTTGAGAACAAAGATTTCATCTTTAAACTTGTTTTATTTGATGCTGGTCCGACTTACCAAGCGCTGTAAAAATGCCACTGTTAAATTAACACCAACAAAATGTCTTTATGTGTCCACACTAGCTGGTGTTAAAGTAACATTTGTGAAAGTGTTAAAAGATTGACAAACATTATTTTTGTTAAATTAACACCAGACATGGTTAAATATTCAACAATACCAGGTGTCACATTGACATTATTATGGTGTTATAAGTCACATTTTAAGTGTAATGTTAAAAGTAAAGCATCTATTAAGAGAGATAAATCAACCTGACATGTTTTTGGACTCTGGAAGCCAGAGTAACTTGGTGCAAATGTTCCCAGAGGCTTGCATAAAAAAAAATAAAAATTAAAAAAAAACTGTTAGCCACTGAAAAATTCAAAATGGCTGCCCTGGTTGTAAAGGAAAATTTACATATGCTTATCACAGATAAATACTTTTGGTGTAAAATCATTCATAATTGGACCTGTAAAAAAATGTATCTATAATTTTCTGATCTTGAACTTTTTGGATGATTTTTCAAGATGGCCGCCTTCGGGTCCTTGAATTAGATGAATGTGCTTGGTGTCAAATATTCATATTTATACATATTTTGAAGCATATAAATATATATATTTTCTTGTGTGGCGTTAAAAACCCCACACATGCACAGGGAGAACATGGAAATGCCACACACAGGCCGGGAATCGAACCCAGGACCTTCTTACCACGAGGCAGAAGCGGTACCAGCTGCACTACTGTGGCTGTTTGTTCATTGAAGGCATTCAGCATTCATGTGGAATTAAGAACGTGGATCTTTTGTGAGGGAATTTTAAAAAATCCTCACATCATTTTGGGGGTTTAACATTAGCAGTTTGCCATGTTGGCTTTTTAAATAAACACAAAGTAGAACACACTCTGCAGACGCTACATGAAGGCGTGGCTTAAGCCACATCAACACTCGAATTTAACAACGCAGACACGTCAGAAGTTACACTGGCAGTAGAAGCAAAGACACTCATAATGTGGTGGGTGGACTTTATGAAGACACCGGCTTGGTAGAGTCAAACAGGAGACCTGGGACCCACACGTTTTCCTTCCACTCAACTTTCCACTTTCATGCATCGATACAGCACACAATGACCACTGGATGTGGAGTGTGTTACTGACAAACATTGCCATGTTTGTTTTAAAATTCCTTTTTTTTCTTGTATTATAATTATGTGAAAAGTAACTTTGGAGTTTTTATCTGCCAATGATTTTAAAGTAAAGACAAATAAATGTTAGACGTATATAAATCTGAGTATGCTGGAGCTGCATAATTTAGAAATAGTTGGCTTCATTAAAAACAAAAAGTCACATTATTAAAATAAATGTTCAGACAGTCATAGAAAACAACCAGTTTTCTTTGTTTTATAAAAAAATACTGCACCTAAAGTCCTAATTCTGTAGTAATTTCCAAAAACAAACACTTTTAATGCCATCTAACTCCCATAAAAAAAAAATCCAAAGATGTGTAAACAGTCTGTCTTTGCAAACAGGCTTTAATGTTTGCTGAGCACACAACCCTGTCTTAACTTTTACTTTACAAAATAATAATCACAAGGACAGCAGTAACCTCAAATATGCATGCACTCAGTTGTGTGACAGCTTTAATGCCGCACACAACAAACAGCAGATAAGAGCTCCAAAATGGCCTGTTATATTAAATGAATCTGTTGTTGTAGGGGAGGATTAAGTGAAACATTAGCGTGAATGGAAATACCTCCCGCTGTAGTCATTTTTTGAGCAGTCGCATGGAAACATTTGCCAGGAGCAATCCACGCAGACCAAAGACGGAGTCGTATATTAACGGCCGCATTCTGACGGATGATTTAAGACTTTAATTAACCGGCCATCCAATCGGCCGCCGAAGCTGTGAGAAAACCGAAACGACTTTTATCCGTCACAAACTGGTAAAAAAGGACAACAGGCCCTCCACTCGGTTTGATCCTCGGCGTTTGACCGGATTCGGCGCCGCTCTGGGTTCAGGCAGAAAGCAGGAGAGAAACGCCCCCACCCCCCATCATTGTCCCACTTTCGTCGTGCAGAGCAGACGCTGAAAGTGAGCTAGCCTGTAACTGAAGCTTCCCCCTACTTTTAATTACGGTGAGAAATTGAGTGCTAAAAGCAATTTGCAGCTTCAGCCTGCCTCGTCAGACGAACGTGTTGAAATAGTGCTGCGTTTGCTGCCCTCCAACTCATTCCTCTCCACTGTTTCACCTCCTCATCCTCTTTTACTCCTGGGCGTTGGGAAGCCGTTTGAAAACAGCGCTGGAGATATTCAGAGAGGTGTCTGGCGCTTTAATTAACTCCCACTCTCCTCTTGGAGTTTTTTCCTCTGTTTGTCTCCCACTCGTGAACGCAGTATGTTTCCTCTTAGACTTTGAACAGAAACAGATGAGCTCAGCTGGACGGCTGCATGTCACCGCTGTGCAACCTTTGCTTAAAATAGACTGGATTTTTAATCCCACCCTCCCATCCAACGCTCAGTTCGATAGCTTTTATGGTTATTGCACATTGATCATAGTAAATTTGGAAGTTTGGAGGATGCTGTTCGGGTGATTGAAAAGTTATGTCTCTGACAGATCAATGGGCATTAGCATTCAGCCGAGGACGGGGCTGTGCGTCTCGTTTCTCTAACTGTACTCCTGCTGTCTCCTCAGAGACACATTTGGCTGGAAAGCAGATTATAAACAACGCTGGGCTTTGCATACCAACTCCCTGTAATTCATGCTATCTCAATCATATTTATACCTAATAATTTTCAGAGTCTATTGGATTTCAAGCAGCATATCAGCCAAAATGTTTGTGATTATTTGGAGTTGCCACACATACATAATCATCCAAAATGGCCAGAAAACACTGTGAGGATTACAGAAGTATAAAAGAGCTTATCTAAGTTTCTGTTGGTGTTTTATTGACTCTTTGTGACTGTGATGCCTCACTGAGGCGCCATGATGGGACGTCGACTGTTTTTCAAAGTTGTTGTTGCCAATATAAACATGGCTTCTACTAGTCAAGTCGAGCTAATTTGTTGTGGAAGCAGCACAGCTAGTTGGAAATATCTACATTAAAAACCGACCCACGTACTGCGTCTCCTGATATTTCTGTTTATTTGATCAAATCTCAGACTTCGCCTGAATTCACATAACTTGATTTATATAAAAATGTCATAAACTGTGTTTCTCCTTACACTGGATTTAAAAGCTTACAAAAGTCTAGAGGCTAACTTGTTTTTATTGTGCATGCTACAATAAAGAGAGCTAAAGCAGTAAACTGATCTGCTCTTATTTTAATTTTAAATTTTAGTTCGGCATATTGATGGAATCAATATGCTAATTATTGTACTCTAAAGGTAGCATTTAGTATTTCCTCCACAGCTTCTGTCTTTATGAACGGCCCAAAAACTCTTTGTTTGGCTTTATGCCACATTCTGCCGCTGATGATTTATAAGATTATCATTTATATTCCAATGATAATCTCATAATTATCATTGGAATATAAATGCTACACGATGATTTTCTCCATGGCTACTAATGTTTGGGTGCGTCTTCACAACGCAATATTTGTAAATCAACGTTAATCATCTCAATTTGTAGAAAGTGTTCGCTGCAAATCTGCGATTACACCGAGGGCTGCCAGTCCTACGATTAGCGGCGGCTATGCAGCAAAGTTTTCATCCTAATTGTAGCAAGTGTGTAAAAATGTTTACATTTCACCCCAAATCCATCTTCATTATCTACTGTATGTATATTTGTTTTTCTTTGAATTGTATTTTATTTTGGTGGAGAAGCTTTTATTTTCTTGTTTCCTGTTTCCGCCTCATATCCTGTGTGTTCGCGCTGCGCTGGGGAGAGGTGAGCGTACAGAGCTGTCTTCTGTTTGCATATTAAAATGTTCAAAATGTGCTTAAAAGTATGTTTGCTAAACTCACAAGTTGTTACATACTGTTGTTTAACTGTTTTGTGTTTAGCGCAGCGCTGTACTGTGTATTTAGTTCTCACACTAGTGACATTTATGGAGTTTACCGTGGTTATTTTTGTTCTTTTGGTTGGTTAAGGTGTGTGTGGGGAAGCCAGAGCCCAAGAACACCAGTAAAAAAGATTTACGATAAAATGACAAACTGGTTTGCGTCTTCTTCTGTTTTAGTAGCTGATCACACCACAGTGAAATCACCTAAATAAACCAGATATTATGCCAGTAAAAGTCTGTTTTTGACACGTTTTACAGGAGGTAACACACACGGGTTGTTTTTTTCTGTCGCTTTCTAAAGAGCATCACAAGCAAAAGGTGAATTTTGGGTTTGTGTACCGGTTGGTTTCCTCCAGACATCTCTACTTTAGTCTCATCTGTCCAAAGATTATTGTCCAGAAATCATGTTTTTCTTTTTAAGTCACGTTATTCTGTTTTTTTTGGGGGGGGTTTTTAGAGCTAAAGTGTTTTTTTTAGCATTTTGTAACAAGTTATCTTAAGTTACCAAACCCCTTTTTAGCTGTTTTGTAATAAACTTAATCATTTAACATGTTAGCTGAGTCAAAATAGTTTCAAAATGACCTTATTGCGTTTTATGTTTTTTTTTATTTCGACATTGTATGACCACAAACCTGAATGCACCAGTGGTGGTGATAGATTAGTTAGGAAAACATTTTATGCATGAGAAAAGGTAAAGTATCCTTAAAGTATCATGCGTTGATTGAAAACAAATTTAAGAACAGATAAAATCACGTGTCAGTGTAGCTAGCCAGGTGTAGACAAAAAAAAAACACATTAGGAGAATTCAAGTCCAAAACACCTTTAACAAAAACATCTTTTTACTTTACATTACATGTATTAAAACTAAAGCTGTATTTAACTAATTGTAGCTTAAATGATTGTTTATGTTGTGAAAATAAACATTAAAATGAAAGTGCTTATTTCTGTGGCCTTAAACAAAAAAGTAACTAATTAAACATAACAAAAGGGAACAATTTTACTTTCAAGGCCGAGTAACAATGTTGCAAAATCAGATCTGAGTCATTGTGGCAAATCAACATGGTAAAAATACTCCATGTGGAATAATAAAAAAACACATGACCCGGCTCTAACTTCTTGTTGAGAGACCGTCAAGGACAATTTCATCTATTCCCAACATTTCCCTTCCTTTGCATTTTATCAGCGCGGCCCACATGTGTCAAACAAGCCGTTTGGGTTATTATGAAGCTGTTTATGCGTGTGGCGCTCAGCCGGATCACGTTTTCTCCGTTCTTGTTGTCTTTTCTCCATTACTCCAAACAGTTTCTTCTCTGTGTATTTGTCCTTCTGCCACCAGCAGCATTTTTGGTGTTTTCGTTGGCTTTTTGTGTCGTTAGCTAACGAACACGAACGTAACTCCGATTCCTCCCCGACCCGGCGGAGATCCAACCAACGGGTCGAGTGAAAGCTTCCTCTGCTGCGAACAAACATCAAACCGATGATGAGGAACACCGATGCCAACGCGAATACCAGAAGGAGGAAACTTAAAGATCCAAGCAGGGTTTAATGACCTTTACAGTGAGATATCTCAGACCAAGTTTTATTAGTCCAGTTTTAATGTCTGACTCTAAGATGCACTGCAAAAACGCAAAATATTACCAAGTATTTCTGTCTGGTTTAGAGTGCAAATGTCTTAGTACACTTAAAATAAGACAAAACTAACTTAGCATAATATATCAGCTTGTTTTAAGTCAACAATTCTTGTAAATAGATTTTAAAAAGCACCAGTTCCATTGGCAGATTCTTTTTTACTTAAAGCAGGAAAAATCTCTGCCAATGCATCTAGTATATTTTTATTGATATAAAAGAATTATAGATTTAAAACAAGTGCCTATATCTTACTAAAAAGTTACTTTTAAGTTATTTTTGTCTTATTTCAAGTGCACTGAGATGTTTGCACTAGAAACGAGACCAAAATACTGAATGAGAAGTGATGTTTTTTGCAGTGCAGGTTTAGAAATACTAAATATGTTTCTGTAAGGAACCAGGTGTTTTTTATTTTGTAGCTTTGATTAGGCCTGTCATGATAACAAACTTTGCTGAATGATAAATTGTCCTATAAGTTATTCCAGTTAAAGATAATATTGCAGCTTTGAGTCTATTTTCAGTTAATATAATGGTGATGTCCTAATAATGCAAGAATACCAATAAAGATCAATAAACTTTAAATTCTAGTGCACATTTAACACTAGAGCTGGAAAAAAAAAATTAAATATCCAAACTAACTAAACAAAACAACAGAAAACAACAAATAAAATGAATTATGACGTCTCAGTCATCCAGTTTTTGGTAGAAAGAGAGAAAAGAGAAAAACAATAAATCACCTATGGAAATACTTCAGCTTGTTTTAATTTATTATCCAATTAATTGATTTATTGATGATCCTAGTTTGGCTGAAAACAGCTGATGATAGTTTTAGCTACCTTCACTCAAAACTAGCATCAACTAGCAACAACTAGCATCAGCTAGTTTCAGCCAAACTAGCTGAAATTAGCTGATGTTTCTAGCTGAAACTAGTTTCAGCTAGTTTCAGCTGAACTAGCTGGCTAGCTAGCTAGTTTGGCTGAACCTAGCTGATGCTAGTTGATACTACTTCGGCTGAAAATAGCTGATGCTAGTTTGGCTGAAACTAGCTGTCTTAGCTACCTTCAGTCAAAACTAGCATCAGCTATTTTCAGCCAACAAGCTAGTAGATGCTAGTTGATGCTAGTTTTGACTGAAGGTAGCTAAGACTACCATCAGCTGTTTTCAGCCAAACTAGCTAGTTTAGAAACTAGCCAAACTATTTTGTAGTTTGTACAAACTAGCAGTTTTGTACCTTAAGAGCTGGGAGAGAAACCACCGTGGGAGCGGCACAATCCGGGATATTTACAGGAAAATAATAATAATATGGGAGCACGGCGGGAAAAGAGGGTATGAAAAACAGTAGTTTCCCGACCAAAACGGGAGACTTGGCCGGTATGATCCATATCTCTAATTGGTCAGAGATATGGACTTCATGCCTCTGACCTATCAGAGGAAGCTGAGCTGCTGCTGTGCTGTTTGCTGCGTTGCTGCCTGGTAATATTGCAAAACGACAGATCCAGTTCCTTCTGTGGCCCCAACAAAACCAGGGCTGTTTCTCAGCATGTCGTGCCTGCAGCCCTCCAGGCCATTCGTGGTTTTCTCTGGGCTTCATCTCAGCTGACCTGCTCAATTTAAAACCGGGACGTCGCTTTCACTGCAGCAGGAGGGAATTCTCACGAGCCGCTAAACAGGAAGGAGTATTACATTATGTCCAGCTTCCTTAAAAATAAACATCCACTGCTGATTACAGCTCAGGGAGAGAAGTTCCTCTGTGAAACCTCAAAGCTCGGCCTGCTGATTGTGGAGCCCGAATCCACGCTGGCAGCGAAACAAAGAGTGGAGCCGGCTTCACATGCGGTCGAGGACGGCTCAACTTACCGATTGTCCCGACCAATTACAGCTACGCATGAAAGGACTTTTTAAAATGGCCGCTTTTTTGTAGGTAGGCGCTCTGATTGATGTTTATTTTAAATGTTCTTATCCCAGTGATGAAAGGTCAAGAAATCCTGAATTTGTGACTGATGGTCAAACAATATACAATAAAGGAGCAATCCACCTACGCCCCGTTACTTTCCCCACATTCAGCCTGACAGCAGAACATCGGAGGAGGTTTGAAAGAATCCCTAAAAGTATTTTCTTGTGATTTAAACACACAGTGACAACCCTGCGAACGCTCAAAGAAACCTTTACACCACCAAGGGGTCCCTTGTTTGTTCTTCAGCTTCTAAGTACATATTTTTGATGATGTTTCCATTGTTAACAAAAATCGTTAGGAGCCGCCTGAGGCGAGCAAGAAGACTGATTTGTTTTCTTGGAAAAGGTAGCTTCAGACTAAATGATGAAGAGAAGAAAACGGCCGGACTGTTGTGGTTAAAGACTTTTGGAAAAGTAGTGTGCAGGAACAAAAACAGACACGGATTAGGTTTAAGAATAAGCATTGTCTCTACGGTTTGTGTTGGCTTTTTATTTTGGGTGGAATCTGTTTCTGGCTGCTTAGTTTTGCGGTTTTCTCAGTGGGTTTTCCACACCTGTGTCCCGTCTCTACTCAGCACACCTGTCACCATCGGTAATCGCCTCCCAGAGCTGATACAGCCTGTTTCTGTTGTTTCTGGAGTTAATTTGATATTTTCATCAATAAGTAAAACTTCATTGTCCACCGAGGGATACATTTTTCTCCAAACGTAACACAAAACACTTTCAGCACTGAGCAACCAAACTGGTTTCTTCACTTTTCAACCATCTAACCCAGGAATGTCTGTATCGACTGTCGATGTCTTTAAACGGCTGATTAAGGTGGAATTAATTGATAAAACACAATAACAAACCTCTAAAATTTGAGTCAGTAAATAAAACTGCATTCAGTAAATACTTCTTAAAGTGAAACAATGCCGAACGTAATTTACAGAAATACAGAAAACCCTGTGATCAAAAGTCCAATTTCTGAGGAAGGGTAACAATTTAGACTTTTCTTACAGAATTCTGATATTTTCTCATTATTTACTTTTTCCCCCCCGTAATTCTGACTTCTTTCTCAGAATTCGGACTCCATTTTGAACAATGCGACGCCATCAGCCATTGTAAAGTCCCGGTCAGGAACCAGATGACCGGCGCTGCCGCCTTCGGCCATTAGCAGCTCGGCTGGTGGCCGTTTCTAATTGGAGGTTCTGGTATCGCTTCAAGAGTAAAACGTCTCTCAAAAAAAAAACATCCTGGTTATTATTTCCCCCGCAGCCAGAAGGAACCGTCTGCTCTGCGGTTTCATTCATCACACCTTCAGACCACCGGCTGTTGAATCTTTTAACCGGCCTGTAATAAATTATGACTCTTTGTTTTCCGCCGCTGGCCCGATCATCTCCGCTGAGGAAAAACACCGAGCTCAGCACTGCAGGGGGAGGGAAGGGAAGCTAAGAGGAACAATTACTCTGATCTTAAACTGGGATGTTGAAGTGAAATGTTAAAGTATATGCAGCATAAAAAGGGCTCATCGTCCGCGCCGGCCTGCAGGAACCTGCATCGCACCGACGAGCGAAGGAGATAAAATCCACGTCATAAATCTCATGCAAAAAAATAAACAGATAAAACTATCCTGGCCTTTGAAGCCAAACATCCGCTCTTAAAACTTAAAACCGGTTTTCTGCAGCAACGTATTTTGTATTAGTGGTTGTGCTTGGCTGTTCTGTTCTGATGGGTTCTGATACCGGGACAAATGGTAGTCAAGTCTGGAGGAGATAAAATCAGAGATAACCTTCAGCAGAGCCACAGCGGAATATCAAACAGCCGGCCGAGACGCGGAGTTGTTCCCCATCCGGAGGGAATGTTTGTGCTGCTCCCTCAGAACCACATGGATATCAGAACCGGGCTTTCTTCACCTGTTAGCATCTCACTTCCAGGTACTGATTAACTGTTTTCATTTCATACCAAATATCTGACTTTCCTCTGGGACTGCAGATGTTTTGGAGCTTCCGGATGATTCTAAAGTAGTTTATAGTTTAGTAATAAAGGCTGCTAGTCAGTCAACCTGCCAACTGCAACTCAAAACTAATTCATTTAGTACAAGAAATATTAACAAAATACACAGAATCAACAACTAAATCCAGACAGAGAATCAAAAACCTTGAAGTTTTGAAAGCGGGTAAATCACCTTATGAAGGTTTCAATCAGATTTCAAATATTCCCTTTAAAGTTTCAGTCATTCTGTGGTTTAATTCCCTTTAAAACTGTGTGGAAAACTATTCTGCAGCAAAAGAGACACACGTCCACGTTTTAATGTAATAATTATACTTGGTTGTTTATGTAAAATTGTTGATTTTTGTGATTTTATGATGTACAGCACTTTGAACTGCCTTGTTGCTGAAATGTTTGAAATAAACTTGATTGATTTGATCGATTAGCTCATATCTCCCCTCATTAGCTAAACAAAGCATCGGTGTGGTGGTTATACTACAAAACACCACACTGACCAAAGTTTGCCCTAAATTATTTCACTGTCGGCCATTTTGACTGCCAGACAATGAAAAAGGTGGGATGTTTACAGATGGGAATGAGTTTGTTTTATGTTGGTCAGTGTTCAGATTATTGTGGTTTAAAGACGACTTGTTCAGTGATTTATAAGCTAAAACTAAGCAGCAGTGTTTTAAAGTGTAGGGACTTTAGAACTGGCTGATGTGCTTTAACTTCCTGGTTTTAGTCAGAACAGCTGCAACTGGAGGGTTGATTATTTTAGGCATATCTGCATTGATTACTGCTGCGGTAATCAGTGCAGCAGTAATTATTTACTGTTGCGTTGATTAAAATGAACACGGGATGAGTTTCTCTAAATCTTCCTGTGACATTAGCCCTTTATAATCCGGGAAATGTTCTTCAGGCGATAGAAGGCCGACTTTGTGACCGTCTTTATGTGGCTCTGAAGGCTCAATGTTGTCATAATCTTCAGGAATAAGTGTGCTTCCCAAGCAAGTTACAGTCCGAGCAGATTTTTATTCCATTTACGATTATTCTGGGATCTTTTCAGCCATCAACGTTACGGTGTCTGTCCTCCCTGGGTTTGACCAGGTCAGGCCGCTCAGCCTGGTGACAAACAGCAGCTGTGTGTGTCTTTGTCTACTGGACATCAGCTGTTGGCCAGCTCACCTGCCAGGTGTGCACTCCAGCTCTCAGCTGTCGACTCCTGTGAAAGATTCCCCATCCAGAAACGGGGAACGGACTGGTGGTACTTTCTGTAGACCTGCGGCCGTACCTGATTAAGCTGTTGACGAGAACTCTTTGCTTTTCTTGTAGCAAGCTTAGAAAATACTTCTCAGCCAGATTCTGAAAGCATAAACTGTTCCAAGAATCTCCTGGGTGTTAATGCAGCCGCATAAATGCCAAGCAGAGCTTTGCTGAAAAAGAGCATGCTCACTCAGCAACTCTTCCCTGCATGGATAAAGGTTGAATTACTTATTATAACCTGAGCTATTATTTCCTTTCCCTCTGAGGCCAGTTCATCTCAGAGTGAGACTTGGATTCGTTTTCCAGGGTCGATGAATGTGCCACCTTCCTCTTCCTCACCTCTCAGCGTCACGCTTCAAGCTTTTGCTGCGACTCAACGGGACTCGGCGAGATGAATGTGGAGACGCTTCGCCTCCTCAGATGATCCCTGCAGCTTCATGTACCGGATGAATTCTGTGTTTTTCTTAATATGTTGCATTAACAAACTGAACCAGTTCATTTGAGTCTAAATAATCGAGAACTTCAAGCATTTTTAGGTTAGTAACTAAATATGTAGTTACATTTACTTGAGTGACGTTTTTGAAAAAGGAGTATTTTTAGTACTCTGTACTTTTTTTACTTTTACTAGAGTAACTTTATTATAAAGTGTTTCTACTAGCTTTTGTTAAATTGAAAGAAACTGATTTGGAAAAATTTTCTTTTGCCTGATTTTGTTATTTTTTTGTTACTTATACAAATATTTTTCATTTTGGTCCTTAAAATACCAAAGTTTCCCCTGAACGTTATCTTTTGTTTTTTTATTTTAAATGATTTCTATTTCTATGTACTCTATACATGAGTAGACTTTCTTACCAAATACCTTTTAAATCTTACATTAGTAATTTTATTATAAAGTATTTCTACTCTTACTTGAGTAAATCTTCTGGATTTTTTTTTTACCCACTGAATGAAAAACAAACATGTTTTTAACCAAAAATCCACCAGATACAGACGCACACCTGCAGATCCTGTCAAAGTTTTACAGATTTTTTTTTATAATTTCTTCTGCCTGATTTAGTTATTTTTTGTTACTTTTGTAAATTATTGTCGTTTTTGTCCTTAAAATACCAAAATTTGCATTTTGAAATTTTTAAGCCTTAAATGATGGATAATTTGATCCCTCAGCAGACTTTTTCTTATCAAATACTTTTTAAATCTCGAGTAAAATGGGTTTGGGTTCTCTTCTCACTTCTGTAAATATGTCACACCAACAACAGCACTTCAGGTAAAATGGAACATAAATCATAATTCTCATTTGTCGCGTTCACAATCCTCTAAAATGACGGCTTTGTTCTTAAAACCTGCTACGTCTTTGTATTATTTTGTCTTTAGCCATTCTTATTAAATCAAATCTAACATCAGTTTTATGTGAATATTGAACGGTATAGACGGATGCGTGTTTTTCTCGTACGTGCTGCGAGGAACAGACGGTTCCAACGGTTACCTTGTAAATAAAACCACCTTCATGTGTAGCTGCTTCACACACTCCACGTCTATCAAATGTAATCATGAAAATAAGAGCAGATGGAGAAACTGTATGCTAAACGTGAAAATGTGCTGAAACAATAAATAGACGGTGTGGTTAAAAGACGACTGCTGCGGGTCAAACAGGATTTATTTCAGCTAAAATAAGTTGAAGCTTAATTTGAACAGTAGTGATCGGCTCAAAAGTCTACTTTTTAACGTCGTCCTATAGTTTCTCCAAACGTTGTTTTAAAAACAGACAACGGTTCTTCTTACTTTGAAGTTAGTTTTGTCTTATTTGCACTAAAAGCTAAACCAAACAATCCTGGTTTGGTGTTTTTGCAGGAACAAGTTGTTTTCTCTGCAGAACGTGTCGTTCCCATGACCAGATTTCTGATTAGTGGAAAACAAAAGATGAATCATTCAGTTTACTAACAATCACAAATAAAATGGGTTATTGAATTCATTGACTGTTTCACGGCCCTTGAATCCTGCTGGTGTGACTCCAATAAAATCTAAAATGCTTTCAGGAAATATACAGCAAATTTTTCAATATGAGACGGACTGAGGTGAACATTTTTACTGCAAACTGCCAGAATGTGTAGAAGAGAAGCAGGTAGGCGGTCTCTTCGGTTTAATATAACTTCTACACAACAATAAACTTGGCGCATATCTTTTAAAGCCACGCTGTGCAGCATCCGCTGGAACCGCAAACATTTCTGCAGTTCCCATGGAAAGTATTTTCTTTATTTAGGGTCCGACGTGCACACATGCGAAAGGAATCAGGACGGCGCTAAATCACAGACTTACAGTGAAGCTCAGTGAGTGACATCTGTTCACAGACACCGAATATCCACGTAGTCAAAGCCGCCTCCTGTCCACCCAGAAACGTGATAGGTGTGGCAAAGCGGCTATGTGTGAACAGAAACAAACTCCCGAACCCGATCCGCTCTGATTCACCCCGAAACGTCAGAATTATCTCCCAGGCTGTTTCTGTCTCGTGTGCAAACTAATAAACCAATAACATTAAGAGCAGTTTTGTTTTTTTGGCACCCTGACTAACAGGAATACTTCACGGCCGGCTACTGTTTGCAGATGCAGTTAAGTGGATACCAGAAATAAGTGCGCGGTGAGTCACAGACGCTGCAGAGTTATTTGTTCCCCGTGCTGCCAGCTTCGCGCCGCAGCGACAGGACGGGCCTCGACCTGTTACCTCCATAAACAAAGCACACCGGCTCTGCGGAAAGAAAAACTTTCATTAAAACTGCATTAGTCGCAGTTGGGATGGTAGACAAGAGCAATATTTTCCACCCGTGCGGCTAAAGAAGTGGAACTAATGTGTGGGGTGCAATTAAAATGCAGCTCAGAAAGTTTCATTTGTTCTAATTATTGCTGCATAAGGAGGTCACTGAGGAAAGACGTCTTCTGCTGCAGACACAGTCGTTTGGCTAATTAGTGGTTTATTATTTAAAATATTTAAAATTTTATTTTTGGTACTTTTTTTTTTTTTTTTTTTGCAAGTTTTGAAGCACAAAAAAGTTTTTGAAATTCAAAAGAAACATTTAAGCCAATTGAACTGCATTCAGATTGTGATGTTAACTAATTAGGTTTATTAAAATGAAAGAAATATGGATATTATCTTTCTTTTAGCTCATCGCTTTGAAAGGCGTGTGATATTTAAATCTGCACAGATTTAAATATTGAAGCAAAACATGTTCATGAATATAGAAAGGATTCAGGATTGAACACAATGAACGAGGTGCGAAAAATATGAAAATAAAAACCGAAACCTCAGCTTATAGAAACTGGAAGCGTTTCCTGCGTATGTTTCGGTTTAAATGAGGTCAGGAGCTGATATTGTCCATCCAGAGGGGGATGGCACAACGCATGGCGACTCTTGCATAATTTGTGGTTTGCACAGGAAGGCCCATGTGACTTTACGCGCTCTCCCAGGCAGCACAGAGGTCTGCAAATATAGTCTCACTGCAAAAGACACAAAATCTTACCAAGCATTTCGGCGTCGTTTCAGGTGCAAACATCTTAATGCACTAACTTACAAATGACTTGTCAGCAAGATATCGGAGCTTGATTTAGGTGAATAATTCATTACTACTGATGAAAAAGTTCTTGTTCTATTGGAAGATCATCCCCATATAGAATGTTAATCAGCCCTAAGTGTAAGTAAATAAACTGGAACTGGAAGACATTTTAAATATCCAAAATTTAAAAAAAAAAAGCTAAAACAGAAATAAAAACTGCATACAACCCAAACCATAAATGAAATGGATTAAACATGTTTGCCTTGTAAAAAATATTAATAATCAGAATTGTTTTAAAATTATTCATGTGATTAATTGATTAGTGTGACAGTGCACTGATTGGCTGCAACTTAAAGGAAGCCTGTGGATATTAGCTTCTATGCTAGTGCTAAGATCAGTGTTGCTGTGTGTACTCATGAATATTAAGGCGTATTCGGTGTTTCAACTATTAAAATTGGCAGTTCTAAACTTTTTAGAGGGTTTTTTTTCTCATGTGTGTCACATAAAATACCCAAAAAATACACAGATTTGCAGTAGAAACATGAAAACATTGTGACAGAGTTAAACAGGCAGCAGGTGCTCCACCTGTTTGCTGCTGGTGTTTTTAAAAATAAAACAGACTTGCACTCTAATGTGAGTTTGCAAACTTTGCTTTTTCCTCCATCCTTGTGCAAACCAGATCCTGCCGCCAGCCTCCAAAGGACAGCAAGCTGCAAGAGAACCTTAAACCACACGCAGCCTTTGTGAACGCGACAAATGTTTGTGTTCTCGTGAACTTTTAGGGTTATCAATCAACTCCTTTCAATTCACGGCCCCTCCGCTCCGACTCCCACCTCCCCTCTAATCTCTGCGGCTAACCATTTCTTTGAAAAATAGAGAGAGAAAATTTCATGGTTGGTGGCAGCGCTGTGAAAATGTCACTCTGTGGGTTATAAATAAAGAAGTATGTGTTTGTCTCTGGGAGTCATTTTTTTCTTTCCCCTCTGGGATTTGTTCTGCTGTGGCTTTTCTTATTTCCAAGCCGTGAACTCTCTGTTTATTAATGTTCCCAAATATCTAATGTGCCCATGAAAAAAAACACAATCGTTTTTTTTTTTTAATCACACAGTCCCACTGCAGAAACGTTGGTGTGCCTGGATTTCTGAGGCTGTATACAAAGCTTTCAATCATTCGTTCAATCGATACGAGTTTTGACACACCAATAAAACAAATCGAGTCACTCTGGCGCCATTCCTTCGCTCTGAAGTTGGAGTTCAAATGTTTAGGTGAGGATTATGTATGGCTCAGTGACAGAGGGAGGGGAAAGCTGGTGAAAAAATGGCAACCAAAACATATAAATTCTCACATGAACATAAAGGATGTGTGCACTCTGGGTCAGTCCAACAAAAGGACCTGCTGATGTCATATCCTTTCGAGAAACTTCCTACAAAAGAAACGTCTGGCTGCCTGATCTATCCAGATGATGGATTTATACAAGAACTCTGTCGCGTGTACTCACAGCTGCAGTGGACTTTGTATGTTGGCCAAAGGTATGTCAAAGTGGGACTTAGGATATTTGCAGAGCTTTGTGTCGGCGCTTGGATTGATATTCAGTGTCAGATGTTAACTTGAAGCAAACAAGACTCAACACAACTCATGTTTTAAAACAAAAAAGCTGAGAAAATCTTAATTAATATTCTCCTTATGCAGAGACCAACATGTCAAAGGTGGTGAGAGAGCCGCATTATCCAGCCATCTGTACTGGTTTCTGCATAAACAAGACAGAGAGAAAAAAAAAAAACAAGTGATGATTAACAGCTCAGCGTTTTGATCGAATGATGTGAGAAATATGCAGTCCAAGCTGTTTTGGCGATTAAATGTGATGAAAACGAACGTCTCCAGCTACTTTTGATGTTGCAATCAGTAGAATTTGTGTTTTGACAAATGTATTAAATGCAACGCAGTAAAAAAAATATGTCAAATAAAAGTAAACTGTCATGCAAAAGACCCTGGCAGGATATCAACCTCATTCTGCTACATAGCGACCAGGTGGGACGACATGAATTTTCAAAATAAGATGCTCAATTCAAGTTTATCAGAGAAAAGAAAATCTGAATTTTGAGAACAAAAATTTAAATTCTGAAGTTAAAGTCAGAATTTGGAGATTAAAATCAAAATTCTGAATTCTGAGAAAAAAAATAAACATTTTGAGATTGTAGTTAAAATTCTGAAGAAAAAGTTAGAATTTTGAGATTAAAGTCAAAACTTTGAGATTAAAGTCAGATTTATGAGAAAAAAAAGTCTAAATTTTGAAAAAAAAAAAAAAAAAATTCCAAGATTAAAGTCAAAATTCAGAGAAAAAAGTCCTATTTTTCTTTTTTCCCATTGGCCCTCATCCTCTTCTGCAGACAGCTTCTCCCTGTTTAAATTATTAGAAATCCAAGCTTCCAGCCTCTCAAAGGAAATGACATTGTGAAAAATTCCTGCTTCCAAAAGGCCTTTAAAATCTAAGCAACGGTTTGTTTGTGCAAGAAGAATGTGAAAAACACAGAAGAGTGTGACGCCCTGTGTTAGAGTCAAACATTAACTAGGCGCAAAAAAGCAGAAAAAAACCCACCAAAATGTAGAACAAGCTTAACTCCGAGCACAAATCCTTTCATCTGCATGTTCCTGTCAGTCACTCCATTCCACAGTAATGTGCTGTGACAGTAATATCCCACCAGATATAAATCGGAAATTATCAGCAACAGATTAGTCCGTACTATTTGTTCACGGCTGTTATCCGTGCCAATATGTAGAAATCGAAACTCTGAATGCTGTATCATTGCATTTCATGCCCCAACCCAGCATTTAGCTGCTTTATCCTGGTAATCAGCCCCTCCCACTTCACCACAGCTGGGGCTGAGATGCTGATGATACCATTTAGCCTCAGTGGCATTTCCCCACCCGTACTTTGATCCAACAGCCAACATTGTTCAAGTCTGGCCCCTACACGTGTCGAGGGGATTGGACAAGCAATTGGCAGATGCCGTTACTGGCTGGTCACAGCCTAACAGGAAGTCTGGGATGAACATGGTGCTTCGCACGCCAAGCTGGTGCAAAGTGTTTGTGTCTGGGAGAGAAGGACTTCATGTCTTCATGTTCAGACACCCTCGCATGTGATCAAGGGTCTAAGAAGTTCAGTAATTATGCAAATGTCTCCATATTTCTGCTTCCCTTGCAAAGATGAGTCAAGTTCATTTTTACAAGACTACAGGCACACGTGGTCACCGTAGTCGGCTTCCGATCGTGGCTTAAACTTTGCCAGTGATGGACTCAGGCCTGAACCTTCAGAGACACGTAAGGACAGTTACAAAGTCGGCCTTCTATCACTTGAAGAACATTTCCAGATTAAAGGACTAACGTTGCAACAAGATCTAGAGAAACTCATCCATATGTTTATCTTTAGCCGCATCGATTCCTGCAGCAGCGTCTTCACAGGTCTGTCCAACAAATCAATCAATCAGCTGCAGCTGATCCAGAATGCTGCTGCTGGCGTTCTCACTAAAACCAGGAAGATAGAGCACATAACCCCAGTTTTAAAGTCCCTCCACTGGCTGCCTGTAGCTCAAAGAATAGACTTTAAAATACTGTTGTTAGTTTATAAATCACTGAACGGTTTAGCACCACAATACATTAAAGATCTGCTGTT